>JAAAKO020041418.1:0-12096 GCA_010015015.2 Bolitophila cinerea
CATGGTTTTTGTAATATTTCTAATTGATAATTGAGTAAATGTCCTGTTCAAACACAACAATGAATTATATTCTTATTATTTATAATATTGTGAACTATTTTTATCTTTATTGAATTTATATAATTTACCCCTTTTTGCTCAGTATACTGCGGCAACTTCTAAGATTAATACATACACACATAAGGTGTATCTATACTAGTAACATGTAATATAACTGTGTAGGTGAGAAGTTATTCTATACATTATTGAACACAATTGAATTCTCTCAGTCTTCTATCACCAACCATCGTCTCGTTAATAGTAAAATACACATATTATAATTTAAAACGTATAATGTTCGTTCAATATAAGATTTTTAATCGCAAACATGTCCCCATATACTCTCTCCAGGATCCGTCAGTGGGGCGAAAATCTTCAGGATTGCAGGATCATGTATTTTTATGAAAAGGGATAGTACAAAAAAAATTGTATTAAGTTTGATTGTAGAAAAGACCGTATAATCACATTTCCAGACTTTAATATAATATTCTTGGTACATCTCTTACACACTACTAATTTATGAGACAATGTAATCTACATAAACTCCTTAAGAATAAAAGGCCGAATTATATTAAGAAAATACTTTAATTCATCTAGATTACAGAATTTATTATGCCGTTATATATATCTAATCACATGCATGTTTCATTTTTCGTTCATGGTATTGACATTTGGAATCAAATAAAAAAATAAAATCACTCATATCACCTTTAAATTACTTAATTCATCAAATACATTTAAAGATAAATTAAAACAATTCTTAAATAATAATAATGTTTAAATTTATTATAAATTTAATTTATTTATTTTGTCATCTTGATTTATTTGAATTGAAATTATTATAGTGAAGACATTTATTATTTAGTTACATTTTATATTATTATTTTTGTTTGTGTTTTCAGATGTTATAATTGTTATTTATATATTGTTATTTTGTATATATATAATATGTTTGTTATATTTAAATGACGAGCAGACATATGAGCCAAGACAACTTCGCCAACCACACTATTTCATTACACATAAGCGCTACAGTCGATGGCGCCAGTACTTTAAGGAAATTACGGTATTGTATCTACTCGCTGAAGACTTATGCGCCATACATTGTCGGAAAAAGCTGTTTTTTTATTTAATGAAATTCATTGGTTTTGCTAGTCTTTTGTTTGTTTTTGATAACAAAAAACAAGCAATCCATTCTATGGTACATTAAATTCATTAAGCGCGCTGCTGCGCGTTTCTCTTTTGGCGCTTCGCGCCCTTTTTTTATTAAAACAACAACAAAAACAATCAATACAAGAATGTTAATATGAATAATGCTTCTTCAAATGGCCGCTTTGTGTTTAGTTCAGCCTTTTCCGACAAAAGTATGGCGCCTAAGTCTTTAGCGAGTAGATACAATACCGCAATTTACTTAAAGTACTGGCGCCATTGACTGTAGCGCTTATGTCTTGTAGCACAGTAGTCCTTTGTGCATTGTTCGTATATGTTTTTTGTTAAAGATTTTTTTTTCCACAGATTACACTTGCGGATCTCTGAAATATACATATATTTTTTACCTTTTCGGTGTTTTTATAACAAGTTTTAACAGACAGTAATATTACGGATTTGGAAACGTATGTTATGCATAGTATTTAAATAGCGTTATAGATACGTTACAGTTATGTATAGAGTTTTTAACCTACGTTAAAAATAAGTTATAAACGAGATATAAACCACAAATTGATGCTTGTAAGTAATTTTAAAAATTATTGTATACAAAGAATTAAATAAAAACGAATTCATGGTTTGTAGAATTTAAAATGTAAAGCCCCTATACACAAAAGGTTGAAGTACTTCAAATACGTTTTCGCAAAGGATACAAATTACAATTTAATCAACGCCCACGGTAGAACCTGTAAATAAGACCTTTTTGCAATTGCGAAACAAAATACGAAGCTTACTCAATTTAATAGTTCAAATAAAATACTAACGTCACTAAACGATCAACTTAATGTCATCATATACTATATACATATATTTGTAATTTTAATTAAACTTTTATGCACACATTATAGCATATAATTGGTTTTAAATTATATTTCAATGAAAATATTATATTTTTTTTTCAAGAATGGTCGAATAAAAACTTCATTAATACCGGGTAGGTAATATTAGATTTTAATTGAATATACATTTCATATGGTGCGCTTACCGTACGCTATACGGTTTTGGCGCGAAATAATTGAATTAATATGTACTTAATTTGCATTGGATATTTGATACGATGGCTTGTTCATAATAAACCTTTATATCATAAAGAATTAAACAAAACTCTCATTCACTCCGTCAGTCGTACTTGTAATCTACCTCATTTACATTTCAGATGGATTTTTATATTAAAATACCATTTGCAGTTAATACAGCGTACATTGCAGCAGTTTAAAGAAGAAACGTGTTCGCGATTAGTAACATTGGATTAATTTTTAACTAACAACCCACATTTCACATATTATATAGTTGGGCGGTGAAACTTGTTATGCGCATACAGTCCATGACGGAGGGTTGATTCAAGTTTCACCTCACCACACAACCCTCTTTTTCTAAACCAGCATACGTCCGAGTCTGCTGAGCATTGTACTGCTAATTAATAATCGATCATTCCCATATAAATAATATATATATATATATACATATTTATACGTGAGTGTGTTGTGTATATAAAATGTATAAAGGTTTGTTCGAGTGGACACAACGCAATAATTAGAGAACTAATTGCATGTTATACGATTGTCTGCAGACAAAAATGTGTTTGCGACGCGAACGGATGAATGACGTCCGTCGGTGTGGGCTATTACACGCACTTATTATTATATCTTATATCTTATTGTAACTTGGTATAATTGGAAGACAACTGAGCGCTTGTTCTGTGCAACTTAAACTGGGTGTATACGGTATACTGTCAATTCACCGAACCATAAAAATATATAACTGATGAGAATCTAATTGGATTATGACACCCGAATAGCCTCGAAGTGTGTCTGATGCTGCTTATAGTTGATTTATCCTGATGAGATCGGTTCTGTATATCTTTCGATAAATATAGGCTTAAAAAAACTATTTCAATTACGTTTATATAAAGATATCATTACAAAAAATGCGTGTTGTAGCTAAAACTTTGCTATATTGGCTAATTAATATATATATATATATATATATATATACTATTAGTATAGTTAAATTAACCTTAGATTACACATAAACTAGCTGGTATACAGAATAGTTTGATTTTTAGTTGTTAAACCGAATTGTAGACACCTAATTCTCCAAGATACTATATTCTCTGAGACAACAAATTGATTTTTGCCGGTTTTTGTCTATTTTTTTGTTTTTGATATTTTCCGAACATAGAGTAAAACTTCAAAAGTAATGCTTGTCTGAGCGAAAGACAAATATTGACAGCGAAATACAAATATGAAGCTCGTATAAACGATACTATTAATTCAAATCGGTTTACACAATCGTGAACGAGGTTGAAATTCTTCAATTCGCTGGAAATGTCCGAATTGCCACCTCATAATTTGGAATTAAAATTGGTCCCGTAATATTTGCAATAAAAAAATACAAAGGAGACGATCTGTTGTAGAGTTGGCAAACCATAAGGGCTGTTCGTTTTTTTCAAAAGAAGTCAAAACAAAAAACATTGTGTACAATATATAAAGTATTACACTGAAATTTTAGGTTATTAATTAAATGTAGCCGTATTATTAAGATGTTTTATATAATTATAAGTATTTCATTTACTTTCATGAATCAGTTTAATTTTAATTTTAAATTAAAATTCTTTATGGCAAAACAATGTTTGCCGGGTCAGCTAGTCTGAAATAAAAAATACAAAAATTATCACAAAAATAAACTAAAAATAATGATAATTATATAATTTGAAATTCATGATTATGCTAGAGTGGATTTTAAACCGATCCCAATTTTTAAGTCCCAAATCAAATATCATGTCCCAATTGAATTTCATGTATCAACGTATTTTTTAAGTCCCAACGTAAATTGTATGCCCCTACTTAATGATTATGACGTAACGTTAATGTTATTTCACAACGTAATTATTATTGCCAACGTAGTATTTATTGCTATCGTAATTCTTATGTCTCTAGGTAATTTTTAAAACCAACGTAATTCTTAAAACAGAAAGTATTGTTTATGTTTGAACAGAACTTTTACGTCAATTACGTTATTTATATAGATATATATGTTAGATATACAGGGTGAGTCACAGGTAGTTGGCCATACTTCAGGGGCGTAAAATTTTCCCGGAAAATGCGTACCTGGGACTTTAGACCGGGACTCATTTAAAGCAAAATAACTTTTTAAGTACGCATCGGATTTTTTTTAATTTGAGCTCGTTGTGTAGGTATTGCCAAATACCAAAATTTACACAATTTTTTGCTATCTTCTGAGATACTTTGAGTTATATCGAAAATTTGCCCAAATTTTTTTTTTTACATTTTTAGATTTTTTCTCAAACGTTACGTTACCTGCGACTCACCCTGTATATATATATATAATTTAAAGATTTTTTTAAAATGTTTTTTTAAACTTTATTTGTTTTTTTTTTGTGTGCATACAAATTATAAAATATTAAAAACAACAATATTGTCTAAAAAATGTGCCCAAAGTAAATAATAATGTGTATAAAAAAAAACAAAAGTGTCTTAGTTTTTTTGCAAATGGTAGGATGTGTACTTTCAAAAAACAATTAAAAAAATCAAAGTGTGAACAAATAACATATTTAAAAATAATTTAAATATATACCAAGTATAAAGAAATCAAAACATATAAACTTACCAAAAATATTCGCACACAAATAAGTTCATCTTATAAATAATGAATTGTTTCTAAATTAAATTAAAAAAAATTCCACTTTCTACCAATCAGACGAAAAAATATATAAACGCGTAGAAAAACTAAGCTAAATATATGTGACATTTCTATTATTATGGCATATTGCATTATTTGTGTTACGCAATTAACTTGATCTTGTGACAAAAATGAATTATTTTTAAACCAATTTCATTTATTAGGTGAAAATAATGTATTCATGGTAAGATTTTATTTTACAAAGGCATATGTTTTAAGATTTCGAGCACTATAATTTTTTTAGAAATGATTTTTTAACCCTGATTTAAATACATAAATCCTGAATTCTGAATAATTATTTTTATAATCTATATATTAAAAAAAATTAATTGGATTTAAAATTAATCGTGTGCTATAATCTCGTACTTGGCCTTACTTAACATAACCGTGACAATTCCGTAAAAGTTATAAAAAAAATAAATGAACATGAAATTGTAATACATACAAAAAACATATTTCTAAATTCCACATTGAATAACTGTACCCGCATGTGAGTACAAAATTAAACAACATTTCCAAAACGGTTCGGATCAAAAACCATAAATGCATATAAGGACGCCCATAATTGACTCAAAAATCATAAGCATAACGCCGGCGCAATGCTTTACGATCCACTGAACCACCAATTTGCATTTAACTTCGTATATGTAGATAAAATATAAATGCATACGAGCATATAAACATAAATTGGACCATTATGTATGTGTGTTGTGTACTCCAGTAAATCTGTGCGAGATCTGCGATAAATAATATCTTACATGAGTCTTAAATAAGCATACCCACATAAGTAAACCACATCCTATGTAAGAGTTTATATATATAAAATATATAGTAGAATAATAGAATATATACCTGTATACGCACGTGAAAAACAAACACAAAAATGTTAGTATATATATATATAAATAAATAATATATGTATAGATAAATATGCTATATAAAGTATAACACACACATTAAAAATAAACATGCATAGTAATAATTGTCTGCGCAGACACAATAGACGCATCAAAGCGCGGGCATTTAAATAAACGTGAACTATTATAATTGTTGAGCTCTGTGAGTTTATACGAGAATTATACGAGTTAAAGAAAAGACCGAATCTCCAAATTGAAGCTATTAAACCAAACTTGTGTGTGTATGTGTGTGTGTATACGCACTATTTTAAATCATTTAATATTATTATTCATAAAACAAACTTTTTTTAACTTTCGCTTTTGGATATCACGTTGTTACGCACGTCGAATCTAAAACCGAAATTTTCGGTCGCACTTTCGGTCTCTATATATATTGTTTATATACATATATAAGTTTAGGTATATATCCGTGCTCGTATATATATACATACATATATACATATATATATGAATATGAATACAAGAGTCGTTAAAAAAGCACACGTTTAGTGTTTATAGTCTCAGAACTCAGATGGAGGTAAGCACTTACACACACACACACACACACACAGACATTTCTTATGGAAGTTGGAGTGCATACTCAAAAATACACAAACACACGCATACATTATACAATGTAATGAATCGCCCGTGTAACAAGATGTATAACTTTTCGTTTCGTCTATGCGCGTAGCTTTTGGGATTGTGGTAAATTGTAAAAGTACGGCGACGTACATTTGTGTTTAATGAGTACGTGATAAGTACTTTACATAAATACGTATACTATTTTTTTTTGTATATTACGCATATTACGTCTAGCGATCTGTTTTAGAGATCTAGCTTTTCGCTTCCGTATTCGAAATTATTGTATTTATGCGCTATTTACACTTCGTTTGTAATTGTTTGCTTTTTCTTCAGATTTAATGCAAGCCCTTTTTAATTATTTTAAATTGCCGGAAAGAGCTTCACACACTTGTGTTTTAAAAGAAAGTTTAGGTTGACCATCAGCTTCGAATTAACTCCCAAGTATCCAAATGCTGAATAAATAATAAATCGATTATATATCACGATATTCAGCATTTTTTTCGTATATGTATTATGTATAATATGTATTATATATATAATAAATTTTAATCAAAAATGGATATATAGCTAGAGATGAGAGTGCCCGAGCATGCTCGAGCAAAAGCACGAGCATGATCGAAAATGCTTGCGAGTCTGTGCTACGAGCATGATTTTATCATGTTCAGGAGCATGCTCGGATAATGCTTACAAACATGCTCCAAGTGCGTGCTCCGAACATGCAGCGAGCACAAACAGGCAGCATGACCGAGCACAGCGATTTGTGACCGAGCATGCTCTAAAACTCATGTACACGAGCATGACCAAACACACTTTCCTCATGCTCCGAAATCCTAAATATAGCATTTGTAAATTATTATAAACGATTTATAGACGAATTTAAATCATTTGTAGACCGATATACATACATGTGTAATGATTGCAATTTGCCATTAGCTATTTTGACGATAAATCGCCATAAAATCAACGTTTTGAAAATATATAGCATACATTGAAAAGAGGAGGTAAAAAGCTTCAATCATAATATAGAAATCTTTTGAATTCTTAAATAGTAAAAATGTACAGCATATTTTCAAAAATATCTAAAATCGTCAATTTTAAATTTGCATGCAGATTGCCACCCCATCATCATATCTCGTTATAAAATCAATGAATTGTTGATATATAAAATACGTTGTATACAGCAATTAAAAAGGCAAGGGGGTGCAACCATACTAAAAATCCTTTGGCCACCTGCAAGCCAAAAAGGTGGCAACTTGCTGTATTACGTCATTTTGGAATAAATATAATAAAAAGTTGCCAATTCATGATATTTTTGGAATTATGTAAGGATTAGGTAAAATGATTGAAAAAGCAACACACCACAAATAATTACCATTAACTGTCTATGAAGATGTTCAATTTATAATCACAAAAAAAAAACAAAACATTATTTTATATATTGTTCAGAAATAAATATGAGTATTTCGCTCGAGAAGTAGATTAAAAGTGACAACTACTCCTTTGACGTCAATGTCTATCGCAGTATAGGTTATGACACTGCTAGAATGTCAAAATCCAGTAAAAAGGGCAACCTGCAAGCAATGGCAACTGCAAGCCACTCCCCTACATATTCGCAAAATGTATAAAATCACAATTTTATATGTAAATATTTGTAATTTTTATGTAAACATTAGTTATTTTTAGAGAACGGAAAAATAGTCACTAAAAATGGAAATAGTGACCTAAATAGTCTTTTAAAATAAGTCATAATAAATAAAAAAGATACAAAATATTTCGATAAAATACAGAAATAAGCATTAAATTAATAAAGACAAATTTAAAAAAAAAATTTTTTTTTTGATTTTATAAACATCGAATATTTTATTACAAAAAAAGAAAACAAATTAAATATTATTAGCGATTTATATATGTCAATATAAATTCATGCTTTCTCAGATCTTATTCGTTAGCAGTTGTTTTCTTACATATATTATAGGGGTCTCCTTTAGGAAAAGAGGCGTTTTTAGTAACAATTTGTAAATTAAAAAAAATATTAAATAATATTTAACCTAATTTTTGTGTGTATAACTTTTGCATCAACATGTACACATAACCTCATAATTACATTTGTTTGACAGATCGGTTTCCAAACTCCTGAACAAAAACGTCTGTGTTTTGTGTCTTTGTCTTTTTAAGACATAATAATATGTAGTGCTAAAATAGATACTAAAATAGTTATTTACATTTTAAAATAGATACAAAAATAGTTTTTTTAGTCAAAATAAAAATAAATTAAGTAAAATAGTAAAAATAGTCAACATAAATTTTATATTTTTTAAATGAGAAAAACTTGATTCGTAAAGATACCTTTTCAAAATATGCATACATATTTGGCAAAAAAAATAGGTATTTAACTATTTATCCGGTCTCTAGTAATTTTATATAAAATAACAAATAATTCAATGTAAATATTTTTAATAATTTTTAATGTATACAATTGCCAAGAGCTAGGTTTGTCAGCGGTATCCTCATTCCTCACGGGTTATTGTGGTCTTAACAACAAATTTTACGGTTGGGCTACTCGGAAACCTGCAGTTTAAGAACAATAAATTTCTTCGCCGAGTTAACCTTAAACTTAAAAATCCTCAGATGTAAAGTATTCCACTCCTACCAGATCCCTCTAGCACGCCCAACCTCTTTCTGTAAGAAAGATTTCGAAGATTATCAAGAGACCGGGAAGGTTTCATACTGTAGACTTTGGGTTATAGCCAACGTGTCTCTGTGAGACGGTCCCCCTTTCCATCACCAACATCATCCGTAAAATTTGCCGTATTTTTTGAAGATGGTTGCACCAACACTGTTTTTTATGTTTACAAAATTTCGAACTTTTAATAGGGTAACATAATTAACAAAAAAAACAATATATGGACCTTATTATTTATTGTTTATAGGCTAATAATATAAAAGTTATGTTATTTAAATATATAAGAAAAAGCAATAAAATAAAAATTGTGCCAAAAAAAGCAATATTGTCACACAGAAAAAAAATGTGCTAAAAATTAATAATAAATGTCACCAAACATTTTTTTTGTGCCTATTAAATGTACCTAAAAAAATATTTTAAAAAAATGTAAAAATAAATCCAAAATGTGAAAACATACAAAAATGCACGTAAATCACTTTGTTTTTGTAGCAAAAAATTTTTTGTACAAGATTTTAATTTGGGTATCATTTTTTTTTGACAAAGATTTTTTAATGAGAAAAATACATGTATTTATTTAAAATAAAAATGTTAGGCAGATATGCAGTGCTATGCTCGAGAAACCTTTTTTAGTTAAAACGTTTGTTATTTTTATGATGGCAGGAAATAATTGTTTAAAGAATAATAATTTCGTACATAAATTCAGAAATTTTAACTTTATGTCACTTGCATTTCGGGAATTAGTTTTTTCAGGATAAAAAATCAACAGATACTTTGTTGTCATTTGTTTTTTAATTATTAATTATATTTTTTGTGCGAGCGAACATTTAAAACGATTTAATTCCGCAATTTCTATTCTCCAGCGAGTTAATTCTGTTTTTTCAGTTCCACTGAATTAATCCGCCTTTACAGTTCCAGCGTATTAATGTGAAAATAGATAATCTCAAAAAAGTAAATATATAAGATGTTTTTCATAATTTATTTGTTTTTCGAAAACTTAACTACAAAAAGTAAATGTCAATGTGTAATCGTGAAAAACCTAATTCCGGGTGAGCAGACATAAAAGCAAGTTCAAAAACTTTATTCCGGATAAGTAAAGACCTGGCTTAATTTTTTAAATATATAAAAGTTAACTTAACTAATTCTGCAGACAGTTTGAGATTTTTTAGCGCCTCAAAGACAGCTTTATGCCGAAGTTGCAACTATAACCTCGAATGATGTAAAATATACCGTATAGAATGTTATTAGACCTAAAAGTAAAACAACTAAAATATGGAATATAAATTATGGATTATATGCACTTATAGGTAAAAACATAAATATCAACCTTTTATGGGTGATAGGAACATTTAATTTCAGCCAAAAATCTAACAATTTAAGAGTAAATACACTCATAAAATGTACTAAAGGTAATCAATTTAAATATATCTATTAAAAAAAATAATTCAGCCACAAATCTAACAATTTAAGAAAGTAAATTTACACTCATAAAATGTAAAAAAGCCCATCTATCTTTCAGCGAAAAAAATTAATTGATGCCAGCAGTCCGGAAATAGAAACAATAATAAAATAATGTAAAATATTACAAATAATATTTCGGTCTCATTAACGGCAATGACCAATCGGTCTAAAAAAAGTTTTGAAATATTTTCATAATCCAAGTGTTTTTCTGCTAGCATAGCTTTTCTGTAATAATTAACCATTTATTTGAACATATTATTTTATAAAAAAATAATTTACCCGCATTAATTCGTTACAATTATTTTAAATATGAAATAAATCTAATTTAAATCAAGATAGATATTATATTGAGCAATAATTTAATAGTGTGTGCGTTGATTACTTTACAAGAATTTACATTAAATCTCGTGGACATACGTAATTTACATAATACGAGTATCACAACGCAGAAAAGCTGCAATTTTAAATATAAATACTCGTAAATTTCATTAAATAATGTGATTGTGTCCGGCGCCGCCTCGCGCACATTCTATAATATGCTCTCGTGTACGTTTACATATGTTATGTTACTTTATATACATATAAATAAATAAAAAAGGTTCAAGAAACTTATATGTACAGCAAGTTCATAAATTTATGAAAAAGTACAATTACATTATTATATAAACAAACAAACACGAGCGCGCGCGATTTAATAAAATATGCGCAAAACGAGTATAAGCACAAAAAAAGAATTAGAGCCACACGTTTCAAACGAATTGTCGTGAGACCGTTTGGGAAATATTCACCCTAGAGGTCAACTTTGTTTTTTTAGCATTTTCGCGTATTAAAACTGTAAATGTGTAAAATGCTTTGTCTTCAGTTGATTACGGATTGTGGACTATATAGGAGTGGTATATTATGGAGATATAGTGGATATTATAATAAAAACGGAAAGGGAAAAATTCCAGAAGATTTGGAAACTTCTCTAAATATTTAGATCGACGAAACAGGATAGGATTATGATACTGGTGATAATAATCGACCGTCCAAATTCTGTCCGTTAGCGCATTGTGACAACGAACCAGGCCATCAGAAGCGAATACAAATTGAATGAACGAAACGATATAAATTTAAATATCTCAAATCAGTAAAAATACCTGGGACTCAGAGCGTACAAAAGATCAACCGGGAACCTGCTCACTGATGTATTAGTTAGCTATATTTGACTCATATATTTTGATATACAGTTTTTGGTTCATAAAATGAAAACAACAAAAGATTTTTCAAAACCATTTTTCTATTTATGTGAAATTACAAATGGATACATATAGTAAAACGACCTTTTCACAATTGCCGCCATTTTTTTCCAGGATGACCGAAGTCTGTGACGAGCAGACCTATGAGCAAAGACAGTCAATGACGCCAGTACTTTAAGTAAATTGCGGTATTGTATCTACTCGCTGAAGACTTATGCGCCATAGCGAGTAGATACAATACCGCAATTTACTTAAAGTACTGGCACCATTGACTGTAGCGCTTTTGTCT
>JAAAKO020041429.1:0-12094 GCA_010015015.2 Bolitophila cinerea
AATAACCACATTTCTATTTGTTATAAAATGTTGTTTTTGTTGAATTGCATTGATTACTCATATTATGCTATATTATTATATATATATATATATGAGTATTGAGTATGTATCGACTTATGATGAAGTTGACGAGGTGCGCGTCTTCCGATGAGTGTGAGTGCATAATGCATGTATGTATACGCGTGCAGTTGAGTTGTCATATTTGCTGTGCGTCGTCGTTTGTGTTGTGTGCGTGCAACGTGCATATAAATACAGCACACACACACACACACATACACACAAGCACACTAAATTCAACTGCGTTCTATACGCGATGAGGTTCGTGACAAAACTTACTAAACACAAGCGTGTGAACCACGGCGCGCTACTAAAAGCGCGCGCGCAATATAAACACATGTACTCGATGCATATTAGTAAAAGCGCTCGTGTAACTTTGTACACACATTTGTAGGAGCCTGTTTTGTGCGTATTATATACATATATATACAATATATACATGTAATATACAAGTATGTGTTTACGTGTGTTGTATTTAAGCCTTCGACTGTTGTTGTTCGACCGCGAGAAGAACGCGCGTACAGGAAAATTACTCACACACAGGCACACGCACATACAAACATACATATTTTCCATCAATTATGTATGCGAACATTTTTCAATAACAAATCAATAGGAATTCAATATTGCATACTATTTGTGCTATGTAAGTAAAGGATTTTATCGGCGTTGTAAATTAAGCATTTACATAACTTATAACTGTATAAAATGTTTAATATATTTTGTTTAATTTCTCGATGAGAAAAATGTTAGTTTATGTGTATTTTGTAAATTCTGCAGATATTTTATTTTGTCTATTTATAAAGAATCTATAACGTAACTTTCAATCCAGAGCAGACGTATAATTTTGAATGAATTAATATAAATTGCAGCAAGTGGGCTTGGTTAACTTTGAAATATATAGTGTACCTAAGCATTTTAGTTTCAGTTTCTCTGTAATTATTTGAATGTTTTTTTTTTTAAATAATTTTAACTTTATTATGATATTAGGAAGGAATACTTTTGTAGGATCCTTTAAAGAAAATCAAGAGAACCCAGTATGAAGTAATTTCAAATAATTTGCAAAGACAAGCTATGAAAGCATATTATTATAAAAATGATTTATTATTTAATCAAATCAGTAGTTTAAAACGCACCCATTATAATTTGGACACGTTATATTTATGAAATGTATTCCATTGGTTTTTAAGTACATTTTAATGGATTTTGAACATTGATTGATTTACTTTATAAAAATGGGCCTCTTCTCTTAGAGTTGGTTTCTCATTGACAGTTTTTAGTTAATTACTATATTAAACATCATATTAAACACACTTTTTTATTTTTAAATATACATATAAAATATACGTTGAGGTGACATATTGTCGACGGACATAAGGTCCATGAACATTATGTCAGTTTTAAACGGACATAAGGACCCTTTTCTTTATGTCTGTTTAGAAAATTATGTCGATTTTGGTCACTCATAATCACGGCTTATATCCTATACATAGATATTCTGATTAACATAATATAGTTATAATTATACAAGTAAACATATTTAAACATATATTTGTAGCTTACTTTTATGAATTAAGTTATTTATTCTTTTATAAAAATACATATATGTGATACCTCTACGAATATTACAATTATTTTTACATCATCTTGTAGCTGGTTAATTGTACATTTCGAAACCCTGTAAAATATTTTTCGTAAATCAAAAAAGTTAAAGCCTCCGTTTCTTTTTCTTTTTAATTACTATCTACTAAAAATAATTCGGATATCATAATAGGTTATTTGGGATAGATAAAAGCAAATTTGCATAAATAGGTTTTTGCTCCGGAATAGAAGCCTAAAACGTTATTGATATTTAAGTATATACTCTCGAGAATAATCTCAAAAAATTGCATAACGATCAAAACATTAAACCAAACATAGCTATTTATAACGCACTACCTGCAAAGCGGGTGAAACAAACTTGAAACTTTAAACGCAATTATCTAAGAATCTTGTTTTTTTTTTAATTACCTTTGCGGTGGACACGATTACTAAACAACTATTAATCCGATCAACACTAAATTTATACCACTTATTTATTATGAAAATAGCTAGTCGCTGAACGAAGGATTTTCAATTTTTTTAAAAACTTTTTTTAAAGCAAAAAATCGAAAATGTTATACAATGAAAAAGTACATTTTTTGTTAAATTAAAATTTTTACAAATCCTTCGTTCAGCGACTAGCTATTATCATAATGAAGAAGTGATATAATTTTTTTAATCCATCACAACTGTATATACATCTTAATCTTGGATTAACTATAAATTCCATTTGAAGGAAGATTTTATAGTTTATCCAAGATTAAGGGGTTTTATACAGTTGTGATGGATAAAAATAAAATATTAGTGAAAGTGTATGCTACACTTAGAAGCTTAAAACCAATCCAAAGCTGTATGTCTCTTCATGCTAGAGTTTCTTTGGTTAAGTCACTAATAATGTCACACTTCTGCTATGGGGACATTATAGCATCAAAGAAATGTTATCGGTCCAAAAGATTATAATAAATAGCATTCAATTCCTGTGTTAGTTTTCTTTTTAAAAAACGTTGCACTGATAATATTTCTGAATTACAAAACAAAATTTTGTAATTCATAGTTTAAATATTTAAAATATTTGCAATTATTATTTTTCTTCAAACTAGTCAAAAATAAAACACCTAAAATTAGAAATTTGTAATATTTAGTTGTAATTTACAATAAAAAAGGATTTTATTTTTCCAAATAATAATTATTATTGTCAACATGTATAATTTTTAAACAAATAAAAAATATAATAAATGGATAACCGTTTTTAAAATGACATAAGGTCCATGGACACGTTTTAAGCAGAAATAAAAAGTGGACATAAAATCCACGGAACTGATATAATGTCCATGTCATTTCACAAAAATATACGTCATCGTATAAAGTCGAAAGTTCAAATTCATCAGGTATAAGGTATGCAATTTTTGTCTGAATTATATTAGAACTAGGGAACTGTCGGCAACATTTACATCCTTCCTGTGAATGATGACGTCAGAAAAGGCTTACCAGAGGATGCAGAGAATGCAGAGGATGGTTGTGTTTATTTTAATCATCATCCATATTTAATTAATAAATATAATAGTATTTTTTTAAAGTAGAGACAAAGACCACCAAATGTTTTTCTGCGTATTTTCAATTTTATTTATTGTTGCAATTGTTTCTTTTTAAAATGCAAATAACCAAAAATAGATTATACAGTAATGGAAATAGCTATAAATCAACTAGATGTTATTATCATTTGATTTGTTTAATTCGTTCTTTAATTGCAGGTTTAGCCTTTCGTTTTGACAATTTTAAACGTCCACTTTCATTCAATAATGGTCGAATTCGTCGAGTAGTAACTAATAACTTCAAATCACTCCTTAAATGCTTGAATTTTACCGATTTCCTCTGAAGTTAGCTTTATTCCACGCGGCATGGCTTAAAAAGTAAATTTTTATTTTTTCTAAATAAATTAATAAACAAATTACCAAAATAATTTCCATTAAATTTTATTTCACACAAGCAATCAATAAACAAATCAAAACTATTGTGGATTTATACCTTTTTCCTTCGCAAAATGTGTATATTACATTTTTTTCATAATACGGTTAGGTTTGTTAGTATATCAAATCAAATTGATGTATGTATGTTTAAGCAGGACAAAAAAGAATATATATTGAGTGGCTTTAACTGTATAATTATTGTTTTTCTTTTTAGTTCACAGACTTCTTGAACTTATGGCACTAAATTTGGTGTTATTGCGGTGGTGATTGGATTCGACTAACAAGTGAGTACAATATTTTCATTTTATATCGCTAATTCTTTTTTGCTATTATCTATTTTTTGTCGACCCAGATATTATTTCATATCTTTAAAATAAACTATACCTACACATATTATGTTTGTTTGAGTATGTACGAGATACAATATATTATAAAATCCATTTATTCACCTACAACATAATCATATGTTTAAAATTGAGCACACAAATTTAAATGCACAGTTTATCGCGCATTATGATTCCATTTCCCTGCGTGTGTCTTGCAAACGAATGGATATTGCTTCCGATGAGTCGCTTCCGACTTTTCGGTCACGTATTAAGTGTTCCGCATATTGAAACACGTGCGTATAAAAACGCATATGCGAGCACGTGCGAAACATAATATGACTAATAAATACGTCAACATTCGATTTGCATAAGTTATGTGCGCACAACGTTTTGTGTTGATGTTATCGCGGTAAATTTTAATTGATTCCATGCTGAGCGGTGTATCCATATACATGTTATATTTAACACATATACATGCATATAAAACATGTTACTGTGTCTCATCGACCCCGACTCGCGACGCCTTACTATTACAACGCAAAAGCGTACGTTACCGTTTATTCCAGGGAGCACGCGTGCAAGAACGTTAAGTAGCTTTACCTGTTTGCTCCTAATGAATAATTACACTTTTCCTGGCTTGTTGCTGTTTATCGCGCGCACACGGTATACTTCTTTGATTCTTGCAAGAGTATATGCTGTTATAGGTATAAACAAAATATACATACAATGTATATCGTCTATATTCTATGATATACAATGCACACATATGCGATCGCTGCAATTTTCAGCATGCAATCTGTTTACATTTATTCGATCCTTGCGTGGTGTACGGAACATGCATTCAGGCGAGAGTATATACTTACTAACACTTGTACAGAATTTACACATTAGCACTTCCGACGCGAAAATGTTTCACACAAAAATGCGATATAATCAAAAACAATGATTGCAATTGAGGGGTTTAAGCCAATAATGGGATAAAGCACAAAGTATACGTTTTGAGATATTTACCATTTAGGCTTTCTTTTAATTCTATAAATACATAAATGTAAATTTGTTTTCTTATTCTTCCATATGAATTACAAAATTTCAAAAATGTCTAATACTTATACTTTTTTTTAAAAAATGAAATCCATTTTAAATGTGCTTTTTTCCATTATTGCCCAAAGCCCCTCATTTTTAAATATGTGCTCATAAAAGAAAAAAATTAGCAACTTAAAATAACAGTGCTCACTGAGAAAAAACATGCTTTAAAAACATAAATGGCAAGACATAACTTAACATAAAAATAAAATCTTTCCCAATATAAGAGTTCTTGTTTTTAATTTAATAATAATGTGTGTTTTTTTTATGTAAACATTTTTTTGGTAGATTTTCTATTATTTGGTAGAAAATATTGAATTTTAAGGTGAACGATAAATTGGATGCCAATTTTTATTATACTCTAGAAATCAATTCATGCAAATGATTTTTTCTTTTCAAAGCGATCCTTTAAATTTTATTGATCAATATCCATTCTAATCAAAATTACCTCTTAATACCTCTCAGTAGATATGCTACTGTATATATCAAGCTGAGGTTCTAGCCAAAATATCGGGTGCAGAAAATCTAATTGAAATTGGAACTAAAGACAATCACATCAATATTGTGTACGACAGTCTAGCGGATTTAAGATCACTGAAGTCAGACAGAACTGTATCGTATCCTGTGAATGAATGTCAAATAAAGAAAAATATGCTGTTGATCTCATATGGATACTGGCACCTTCCTATTATGAGGGAAATGAGAAGGCAGATAATATAGCCCAGCCCGTAATTTTTCAACTACAGTATTCATTGTGGTCCATAACTGACACTTGGTATCGCAAGTTCAAGCAAACGCGCCAAAATTAAATGCAACCTACACAGTGGCAGTTTCTCTTAACGTGTAGACAAGAAAGAATACTATAAACCAAACACAAGTGACCAAAAAAAAATTAAAATGCATGCACCGAAAGAAGCTTTTAACCATTTTAAATGTGCTTACTGGACATTGCTTTAAAACACACTTATTTACAATCCAAGCCGTTGACTCAAGTATTTACAGAGGATGTGAACTGACTTTTTAATACCAAAATGAAAATTTATTGTGTGTATAAAAAAGGCTCCACGTTCATAGTAAAAAATGTACAAAAATACCAACAATCAAAATAAATAATATAAATTAAACAAAAATAAATATAAAAAATAAAAAATACAATTACCAAAGAATCCAAATGGTTCTTTGAAGAGCCGTCCCAAATTGTCTAAGGGAATCTATTGACAGGAAATATTTATATAGTAGAGAATAAAAATATCACATAATATCAACAAAATTATATATGCTATTTGGAAGTTAAAACAAATTAATTTGTCCATGTTAATAAATAATTTATATAGCAGGTAAATAGAACACATTTATATCGGTGAAGTATTCTTATAAGGTAATGATTCTGCCTTTCCCATATTTTTCATACCCTAACTCCTAATATCATATTTATCATTTCTGTAAATTGTAAATTTGTTGAATAATGTAGAGCATTTTTTTGTTGGAGCCACATTAATACATGAGTTATACGAGGGTAAGTCAATAAGTCCTTAAAAAATCAAGGAGATTGCGATCGCATCATCAAAAGAATTTTGTTTCTAATAAGAACAATCTTTCAAATTATTCCTGTCTAATTTGCAGCCAAATCTATCGTGTGGTTTCACTTTTACAGTCGATTGAAGCAAACAACTTTTGTTATTTTATAAAAATAAAAATATAATAGTTTTCCTGCGGTCATTAAACACTTTTATATGTTAGGCAAAACACCGAAAAAAATTAAAGCAGAGTTGGACGAAGTTCACTGCACATCTGCTACATCGTTTAATACTGTTTAAATTTGGGTGGATAAGCTCAAACGCGGTCGTTTATCCACAAATGATGAAGAACGTCCGGGACGGCTAATTGAGGCAACTACTCAACAGTTTCCTGGAATGTGCAATGCATAATCTTCATCGACTATTTGGAGAAAGAAAGAACGACAACAATATAGCAGTATTATTGTGATTTTTTGGACAAATTCTATGAAGCATTGAAGGAGAAAAGTTTATATTTGAAAATGAAGAAAATCCTGTTTCAACATAACAATGCACCAGCATTGGGTGTGCTTTTCCTTACAACTGAAAAATTACTTCAATTGCGTTACTGCTGCCTCACCAACCCTTTTCTTCAAATGTGCCCCCCTGCGATTTGTTTATGTTTCCAAACCAGAAGAAATGAGGAGGTCATCGCTGAAACAAACTACTATTTTGCAGAGTTTGATAAATCTTTTGATTTGGGCGGCTTTCAAATGTTGGAAAATCGTTGGGATCGGTGTATTGAGCTAAAAGGTAACAATGTTTTAAAATAAATATTAAACCATTAAAAATATTGGGTAAACACTTATTGACTTGCCCTCGTATATCAATAACCACAATTTAAACCCTAAAACTAAAATTTATAAATATAATGCATTTGCACAATATTTTATTTAAATTATCTCGTTGATATATTTGTTTTGTATATAGTTTTGTCCGAGTCATGTTGGACTAAACTGATAAAAACGTAAAAAAAAAAAAAACTGTCAGAAAAAATATTAAATTCTGACAGTTTAAAACATTTTAAACATTATTTTCATTAATTTTTAACATCATCTATTTACCTATTATTAAATCAAAAATAATATCTATATGTATGTTTAACCGACACGGTTAAACATACATATGGATATTATATGTATGACTTTATGTCAGATTGAATCAGACATAAGGATAATATCCCATGGGCCTTATGTCTCTTTGAAACAAACACAAGACCCATCTCAATTGCTAAACAGACATAAGGTCCATAAGGCACGGAGCCGCTAAACCCGATTTTTTAAAAAGTATATCTTGAACAAAACATAGGTAGTTTTACAGCTGATAGCTACTCTTTTATTTAAAAATAAATAGCCGTTTTAGTAGAGCTTTTTGAGAAATTTCGTTTTAGAAAACGCCTATTTTACAGAAATATGCAATTTAAAAAGTAAATGATTACTTTTTCATACGATAATTAAAGAGGAGCCATGACCTGTAAAACTACGAATCTTTCATTGTATTTTTTTAAAATTTGGGTTTGGCGAACCGTAATGCTTTATTTACGTGGGTTATATGTCATCCTACCTAGCTAGACATGTTGCTAGCCACAAATCACACGTTGACTATAGCAAATCACAAAATATCACACAATGGCAGAGTCGATCGCACATAGGACTCTTGCGTTCGACATAAATGACACATAAGCGACTTCTGAAATTTTCCTCGTATTCGTATTCAAATTTAAATACTTGCCCTGTGCGAGAAATATTCATTCCCGTAATTAGATAATACCGGATTTCGCAATACAGTAATTTAAAGTATATATTCGTGAATATTTATAATATTATAAAAAAATAAAATACTATTAGCGAATATTAAAACATTAAGTTTAAATTAAAAATACGAAGAATATTCCAAAAAAACTGAGAATATTATGCAAATACTTAAAAAAAAACGAATATATATCCGCAAATTTAAAATGTATTATTGATTTTCTTTTGTATTTCAGAAAAAAATCGCAAATATTTAAAAAAATATCGAATACTTTTTCTCAAATCCATCTCTTGCGAGATATATTTTTTTCGGGTTCACACGTTTATTCAGATCATGGTTAATGTGCCGCTATGTTGAACTGCTCCAGTGTTGAAGATCATTTTGTTCGAGCACTCGCAACACAATCCCGAATCCCGATGTTAGAAGTCCTAATTTGCCTTCAAAGCTATATTTTTAGAGATTTCTCTATGTACAAAGATCTTTCTGGCTATATTTCGGTAACGAACTGGTAACATCAACGCCATCTATACTTGTAATATTTTTGGATGCATTTGTATAATAAATAATTGAAAGTATCTATGTCCTGTTGTTTGAAAACGTATAACCATTTCAGAAGGCAATTTATAGCAAGAGGAACCTACTGATTTAAAGTGCATATTCGAAAAATACTCGATGAATAATTTCTGTTACCGCTGCCGGGCCTCGAACCCATGAACTTCGGATCATAAACATCTACCGTGTTCCTCTCGGCTATTGCGTCAACGAATATGTAGCGAATACCAAAATATACATTTTTTGTAATAAATTTCAGAATTTGATAATACACATTACATTTGGATGAGTGTATCAATCTCTTGAAAATATGTAACATTGGTTTTAGAATAATCATTGTTTGAAGTTTTCTTAATTGACCAAAGTCAAAGTAACGTTTTTGGATTTTTTTTATTGAAGTTGACCAATAATTATATTTTTTAATTAAATTGTTTTTCTCTCTTTTACGAAAACAAACAACGAGCGCGATATTTTTTTTATAATATTCGTAAATTATCTGCGAATTTTTTAAATATATTAAAAAAATGTTTTTTTTTTCAAATTTAGGTTTTAATATTATTTTTATTATTTATAATTTATATTCAATATAATAAAAACAATGTCTTAAGGTCACGTTTGCAATTTTAAAGTGCGTGCTCAGCACAAATTTAAACAATATTTTTAAAGTGATATTTATAATCATTTGTACATATTTTATAGTGGCAATGAATTAAACTATAGTATACTGTTTTGCTATTAGAATAAAAACAATTCATATTTAATATATGTTTAAATATAGAAAGTGTAATTAGGGTTTAAATCGCTGAAGTGATTGTTATTTGTATTAAAGATTTTAAGTGTACCTCGAAAGGTCGGCTTAAAAAGATAAGCGCGCGCTTAAAGTGGTAAACGCGTTGTTAAACATGCTAAAACAGAAATCGTAAATAGCAGTAAAGACTAATACGGTATTAATTTTGTTTTATTTCAGTGTTAAAACCCGCGAAAAGGAGCCATTATTACCTGCAAATACCAAATATTGAATATTCAAAATATTTATTATTTTTTGCAAATATCAATAATACTATTAAAATACTTGAGAATATTGTAAATACAGAAAATGTAGACACATTTTATATTACGAAATATTAAAAATATTTTAAATATTATTAATAATATATAATACGGTGTATGTACATGATTTTTCCATGTGTGATAACTTTGGAAGTACAGGCGCATTCGCAAACATGCGCGCAGAAAATCATTTGCAATCGAACAAACACTTGCAATGAGAGCTTTCAAAAAGCCCCATCTGAAAGCGCGTAACTTGCAAGCGGGTTACTGCACCTTAATTCACTAGCTCAGACTTAGCAAATTTAGGACCTTTCAAAATAAACTGTTGTGTACTTGGTTTTGTTAATGTGTGCAAAGCGCTGTTACGCGACAACGACATCCAATTATGATCGCTACCAATTATCAACATGACTTCACCGCGTCTGACGCAGCGCGGTGATTGCTTGATGCTTTCTTGCACACACAATTCTCCACGGACTACACAACAGCACAAAGAAGAACTTATAATTATTGCAACAAGCTGTGATTTATGACCGTTTCTAGAATGTATATGTGTGTGTGTATGTGCATCTCTGCCGTGCACTGAATATGTGATTCCTGATTCTCTAATGCTATCAAATTAATCTTAAACAAACTCAAAACCAGCTTGACCCCACGGTTTGATTCGCTTGAAATGCAACAAAAGCAAAGCCAGGAGCGAATGGCGCAATCCTACAATATCGTTATACGCAACTAAAAAAACTGGTATATAGATCAACATCACCATCGAATTCCGGACACAGGGAGCATATATACGTGCAATATCTCAGACATATCAAGAGCAGCTCAAACACACACACACATACTCGTACACACGAAACAATGAAACGCTAAACTATTTGTAACAAAATTCATCATCAAGAGTTGTGTGTCCATCGAAGAGCGCGAACTGTACGAGTATATACGCAAAAATGCTCGTAAATAAAAACATGCACGCATTATTATTTATTTATTGGCAATATTGTGTACATTGCAAATCTACTATACTATACAGTACGAGTATTACATATACATATATATTTATAAATGTTTGTATTGGGATGCACTCACAAGCAAATGCACACGCAGCATACATACATATATAACGACAAAGATGCTATGACGACGGCCGAGACGCGGCAATGCGCGGCGGGGACACACGGTGTACTCGTGAGCTTACGCCAGAGTGCAATGTGCAATGTGCATGTGCAAGCGCAAGCGCTATGATCGATAATGTATATCACAGTGAAATGCGTGGACATCGCTACCGCGCAAAATACGCATATACAGATATATATATATATATATATATATATATATATTCAACACATACATATATGTGTGCACGCGCGCGGTGCGTATACACAAAAACAAAATAAATGTATGTATAAATATATATATACCGTATATATTGAATACATACGATATATTGTATATATGCGGTAGCTGTGTGCACAAGACTTAAAATTCAGAACGATACTCGATTATTGTTGGGCAAAAAACGCGAGTTCCCACAACATTAAACAACCGGTAACCTGACTCAACATAGAACGAGCGCATGCGCGCGCATCTCGACGCAAAGGAGTTTACCACATTCTCACTATATTTCACATTTCTGCGAGTTTGTTTCAGATTATATATTTGTATTTGTGTGTGTGTGTTTTTCTGAGATTCAATGTGTTTGTGTTGTGTACGCTCGACGGCTCGATCAAACCAACTGTTTAGCGTTCTAGTGCGTGTGAGGTGCGTGTGCGCGGCGGTACCTGTTTAGAATGTCACACAGGAGTTCCGGGTTCGAAAACCGTTGCCCGTACTCGTGCAGGTGCGATCTCAAAGTTCCCAATTTTGTATTATTTATTTATAATTCTATTAGCATCAATAATTTCAAAATCATTTATATCAGAGTTTGAAATCTCCTATGATTGATATTTACCCTCATCAACTGACGAGTTACTCGTTGTTACTCTTGGTACATCTAAAATTTGTCCATTTGAAGTAGAAAAATATTTAAATTAAGATTATCAATTGGTTATTTACTTATAAATATATATAAATATATATATATATATATATATATATACATATAAATATATAAACATATATATATATATATATATTGTTTTTTTGCTCTTAGAAGAAAAATAAACTTTTT
>JAAAKO020041440.1:0-12093 GCA_010015015.2 Bolitophila cinerea
TATTTATTTTTGTTTTTATTTTGGTTCATTTTAAAAATAATATACATTATGTTGTCATCAGGATTTACTGTAAATGTATATGTATCGTGTTGTGAGATGTCCTAGGGATATACTCTTAATGTAGTTTAAAGACATTTGCGTCAAGAGATTCATTTGAGGAACGTTGGTAATATTTATTTATAGACTTTTTTTATGTGGTAGCGATGTCATCTCGGTGTCCTTAAAAGACATTATCGTCATTACAGACATCAAAAAGATATCTTTAATATGTACTATATATCTATGCGTAAATGGAGTCAACAAGGTTTCATAGTACTTACAAGACAATCTGAGGACATCCACAGGACACTAGGTTAGTACATGTCTTTTATGATGTACATAGGACATAGCTAGGATGTAATAACCAATGTCGTTTGTCCTTTTATGGATGTCCTATGGACATTTATTTTATATGGGATGGTCGTTCTCAGGACATTTAAATAATTTTAAGGTGGTGATTAGGCAGCGCATAAAATGTCCCATGGTTTTCATATTGCAAAGCCTATCGATATCCATATAATTTATAAACATCCTGAGGACATCCATAGGCCCTATATATATATATATATATATTACAATGCTAGCAAAATGATAAAATATAAATAATTTTGTTGTGTGTTCTCTACATCATTTCCCCTTTGCCCGTTGTCCATGTCCACGTTAAAAGCGATACTTATCGTAGACGATGATAAAGCCTATGTGTTACTATCTAGCAGCAACTCTAAAGTTTGCATATCTATGAATGACTTCTGCTTGGACAGTTGCTGTTGAATCTATCGATTCAGGTCACCGATGTGCTTCACCAGATTCTCCACGCGTTTTGATAGCCGTTCATTGTCTGCCACCGGTCTTTGCACCTGTTCGGCTACTTTTTTCCTTGCTCAAATAATGCTGCACATAGTTCTGGTACTGCTGGGCACTTTGATCTGCTTCCGCAGCTCATGCGATTGCTGCTCAAAGAAAATCGTCTCACTTGCAATTGAGGCCACACCAGTGCTATCCGTATGAATGCAATTCCCAGCAGATAATTATCTACACGCAGTTGATTCAATTTCAGTTCGCACTGAATCTATTTCTCCCTTTATCGCGGCACAAGCTCTCTGCGATCTCTCACGCGAGTCTTCGAGACGGGATTAAAATAATCTGAATTCTTGTTTTCATTTTCAATGTTATCCTCCTAAAGGATCACCTGCGGTTCTGAATAAATTTGTGCCATTGATATAAATTTAATAATCTTAGCTGTCAACCTTTTGCTCGACTTGAACTCCTTGAGCTAAAAAAAAAAAACCACACGTTAAAGATTAAAAACTCTTATAACCAAAAAAAAATAATACTTACGTTTTCATGTTGTTGTTTACCTTTTTTGACATTTTACGATTCCGAAAAATATTTTTTAACAATCGCGTTCGGATGAAAAGAACTGCGAAATTGCTCGTACGACCGCGTTCCGATTGAGTTAGCGGATCGCTTTATAGCGATCGGTCGTTGCGTATTGGCGAAACCCTCACATGATGGCAACACCATGGTTTTGACTTTTCGTGAGTTATCGTTCCATATTACAACAAATCACTCAGCTAACGTCAATTTTTACACAAAAAACAGCGCCTCTGGCGGGTGTGGATTTCGCCAATAGATTTTTGTTCCGACTGACATCGGAAGTAGATCGCGCTTGTTTGTTATTCGTATGTATGTGGTCAATGCATGTATTTGAAACATCTCATGTAGGTGATGTACTATATCACATATAAAGAAACCATTGGCTTGCATAATATTTAAGTATTGTTCAGACATTGGACTATTGACAAGTACATTTATATTAAAGTCACAGATGATGTATGAATTAGTATTTATTGTTTGACATATGTTGTGTTGTAGTATTTGTAAAAACTTATTATATTCGTTAGTGTTTGTGCTTGGTGCTCTGTATACACACTTTACCGTTACTGTTTTGCTTCCATAAATTAGGTTTAATATATAAGTTATTCTATTTGCATTGTCACTGTATTGGTTTACAATTTTATATTCAATTTGTTTTCCAATAAAAATTGCAGAGCCTCCTTTTTTGTCTCTTCTAAGCTCTCTTGTGCTTTTAAATATGTATTGTCTATGTCGTGTGAGGTGTTCATTTATGTATATCGGTCTTTTATGAATGTTTGTATTTAATATGGAAGTGTCTAGCTGTTTTCCTTTTTTGGCAATCAAAAGATCATTTTTTGTCTGTGAATTCTTGAAATGTACTACTATGGGTGCAGGAAGGCCAGCAGATTTTGTTCCAGGTATTGTTTTACGGTATAGTGAAGTTATGTCGTCTGAATGTATGGTGGTTGATAATGTGTCACAAATACTTTGAACGATAAAACTCAAATTTTCATTTTCTGTTTCAGGAATACCACATATTAGTATGTTGGTTTGTAGTTGTTGCTGTTTCATTCGCTTCAACTTGGTATTCTATATTATTAATTTGTGTTTTAAGTTTATCGTTGTCATTACGTAAAGAAATGTTTCGAAGTGTGTGTTTTTGCAATATCTTTATAAGACGCCATTTCTTTTTGAACATTTTCTATGGTTGTTTGAATATTTTCAAGTTTTTTTTTTTATAAACATCAGATAATGAAATAGCCCGGCTTACGGTTTGTTCAGTTAATAATACTTTAGGAGTGCATGGTGTGTCTGGAGATTGCATAATTGAGCTGGTGTTATTTGTGCATAGGATGCTCCTACGATGATCTCGTTTTCTCTTGCAGAGATCGATATTTTTAAACGCACTGTCGTGTATTGTATATGCTTGGAAAATGGCAATGCGTTGTCAAGCTATACTATCCCGCCTTGCGATTCTGTCATTTTTCCGATAAGAAATACGCCCAACGCATAAGAATTCAGTGAGCGCTAATATTGGTACAAAACATCTTAGTCAACTGCTCACGAGGTTGTGATTGTGACTAACAATTTCCGCTCTCTCTGCCGCATCACTCGCGCGTTAGCACAGACCAACGCATTGCAAAGAGCGCTGCTGCCCCGCCAGAGCGGAGTACGTTGCTCATTTTAGCTCTCTCAGAGCGGAATACGTTGTTCTAGTCGTATTTTTTTTACGACAACGCCAGACAGAATTTCACTACTGGTCTGCAATTTGTCATTTCAAGTACGGTACGCGACCGTACACCGTACTCGGTCTGTAGGACCATATGTTCCCCAAACCTTCCCTATTACTGACGTATGGCACACTTTGTCCACGCACGCTGAAGACTACATCTGGCTGTACATCAACGACCGATAAAAGACCGCACGGTCGGAATGACAGTACTCCGTACTAATTATTACAGTAGGACTCGTAAATAGAACTGTACTCAGACCGTACCTAGACAGACGAAGATGAATGTATGCACACCACATGCAGTACGGCCGCACCATACGACGACTCTACGCGGTATATATTATAAGACCGTACCTAGAAAAAACGCTGTCCATATTATAAGGCCGTCAATAATAATAAAGCTACGACCGTAAACCGATCTGTGCGGCGAATGTACATACACACATTCATACTATATGTATAATTAATACTAAAACTAAAACTTAAAAACTAATAAGGAGATAACCTTATACTCCTGTGTTGTAGACTGTGCCAGTCTCCGTGGTTTAAGTCCTGTATATCCGGTGGTAGTAGCTGGGGACATCTCCCTCGAACAGCCGGTCCTTATCCTGCAAGTACTTCAGATACCATGTCGACCTGTGCAAATGCATCGTCGAGATAGTCTGCGTCGGTCACAATACATTGGTGCATTGTGGCGTTATCAGACCATTTCTCGAGGCCCTTCAGGGCGATTGAGAGCAGATGAATTAATGGAAGAATACGATATTACGCATGTGCCGATAGCTGTTACACGGTCGGCTGTAATTTAATGCATGTCCATTTGTGATGACGAGATATGGCACCATGTGATGAATCCATAGCTGATGATAGGCCGTAGGAGCTGTTTGTAGCAAAGAAGCTTATTATGTCTATGCTAGTCAGTACACTTCGGAGGGCTTCAAATGTCGTTTTCGTTTTAATGCGTTCGATCAGGTTAGAGAAAAAGTCAAAAGCATACAAGAAAGTATGTGGGACGAATCAACAATCTAAACACTTCATCAGAAGCCATTATATAGTCAGGTGTTTGCGATTACATGCGATTACCATACAAAATTTAGCTGCGATTACGAAAACTGATAAAATTTAGCTCAAGTAGTACGCTGTTCAAGATTACGAAAAGATTAGTGCATCATCGGCGCATTTCCAAAAGTCTACACAAACAATTCCACGCGAAATAATGCCCAGTGCAATATTTCACCGTGGAAAGCTGATCAAAGGTCGAAAACATGAAAAAGGTAAATTCCAAAAATGTGTATGTATACACACATTTCTATAGGTATTGCGTCACATAACAGAAATTTTAGTGAAAACATTTCGTTGTGTCATCAGTTGAATCTAAGTTTTTGCAAAGATCATATGCTTTTATTAAAATCGCTTTTTCTAAACGCAAAATATCGGTCGCGTTTACAGTTTGAGTCCTTTGGAGTTTTTTTAATAAGCATTATGACCGATGAAGAAAAAGGTTTTTACTATAATTTAGGATAAAAATGTTTCATATTGTAGTGGATATCGATATATTTATAATAATATAAGTTCACGTTTTTAGGAAATCACCTTAAAAACAGTACCAAATGTCAAGAAAGTGAACAAGATTCTACCAGGCAGTCTTTGACGTCATTCAAGTTCCAATTCAAACAAAAATGTACAATGGCTTAACTCATCTATTAATTTAACAACCTGGTCAAAAACAAAAACCGGTCGAAAATCAAGAAAATTTAATGAAACGAGTGAGTGCAGCAAAAGGCGAAAAACTAAGTATTTAAGGACGCAGATACCTTATGATCAGCTAACTTATGCAGCCCAAATGAGTCAGCGTACTGCAGCAAATATAATAAAAGCCGTAACCTCATCTCCAACACTTCTTAATTTGGCATACAAAATTCCCATTAATAAGTGGCAACTAAGGGATGCAGAAGATAAAAAATTGTTGCAGTTACAAAAAAGAAGATACAAGAAACTTTTAAAGAGGAAATGGGGCTGCTGGTTGATATTCCCAAAAGAGGATATGGGAACACTAATGATGGAAATACGCATCTCAAAGTTTTTCTCAGATACTGAAGCCGCTTCCCGCATCGCTGGAATTGACCTCAATCTAATACAGAGACTCAAAGTCATATTAGAGACTTTGTCAAGTTTTATGTCCACTTTATTGATGTTAAAAAGTTTTCAGATTTTACAGAAGATAGGGGAGACTGCGGTGTTTTGTGACACTATTCGCTTACATGCGATTTACTCAGACAATACAAAAGCTAAATTATCATACTAAAAAGCAATTTGATTGTTATTATTTTACGCATGTTTCGATATAAAAAATATATTAATAATTTTTACACATTATCTGAAATTTTAAGATTAAGAGACACATTTTTTTGTTACAACTCACCCCACTAGTGGGGTGAATAGAATAGAATACTACTATTACTATTAATTATTTCAAATTAATTTTTGTGTAAGTACACCTTCCTTTTCGTATATAGCTTAGAAAAACTATTAATTAGAATGTACATTGTGATTAAAAATCTAGATTTTGTTTGGTACCATTTATATATCTTAGTAAAATAAAAATATATAGTTACAATTATTATTAAAATTACTTATTATTAGGGCAACCAAAAGTATGTTTTTTTTGAAGTCCTATTATTATTTAGATTAACATAAATGTGTTTTAAACATGTTTAATTTCTTAAGCCTAACTTGTTAGGTCATATTTTACCCATTAGAGGTTTTAGGTGAGATCCGGGTGCCCCAGGGTATTTACTTGGGACCACTTCTTTTCAACCTGTTTGGAAACGATATTGCTACTGTATTTATCAACTCCAAATGCCTTATGTATGCGGATGATTTCAAATTCTTTATTAAAGTCGCATCGCGACGGTTACCGATTGCGATGTCCTACAGCGTGACCTGGATTCATTATCTCAATGGTGTGAACGGAATTGCCTCTTTTTAAATATTGGTAAATGTAAAACGATGACCTTTCATCGTAAGAGAATACCTATTAAATTTTATTACGGCATAAATGGCATCTCCTTAGAAAAAGTGTCTGAAATTCGTGATTTGAGTTGTTTGTTAGATGACCGTCGTTGTCGTTCAGAAAACACTATAACGTAAAATTTTTAAAGGCATATTCCATGCTCGGTTTCATGAAGAGAATCTGCTCAGAATTCGTAGACCTAAAAGCATTAAAAAGCGTGTATTGTGCTCATGTTGGATCACATTTTGGAATACGCATCAGTAGTATATAATTCGGTTCACACAGTGCATTCTAATAGTTTAGATTCTATACAGAAGAAATTTCTCCTGTGTGCACTTCGACGTGTGGTTGTTAGAGATGACAATTTTGTCCTTCCTCCCTATGCGGACCGTTGTGGGCGTTTGTCGCTACATTCACTTTCAGTTAGACGTAAAAATGCGGGTGTGTTCTTCTTTTTTGACCTTTTATCACATCGCATCTACGCCCCAAATTTGGTGTCACTAGTTCAATTTAATGTACCTGCTCCAGTTTAGCGCGAGCATGACTTGTTAAAAGTAAAAAGCACAGATCTTTGTATGGGCAAACAGAACCAAAGAAGGTGTGCCACAAGCGTTAGTCTCATCAGCGCCCAACACTCCGATGACATAGGTGCTGCAATTAATAAGAGCTTATGTCACTAATGCAAGAAATGGCGGTACAGCATTCTTTAGCGAATGACATCTGCGCTAAAATAATAACCTTATAAATAAAAATAAATCTGCAACGAAAATACCGCCAGATTTATATAATGCGTCTTAAATAATTTTATGTTTTTAATAAAAATGCGCGAAGCGCAAAATACCGAGCGTGCGATTGCGCAGGCAACCTTTTTGTCTGTAAAACACTGTAGCGCAGATGTCATTAGCGTAAAATTACAATACCGTCATTTTGATTAAGTCATGGAACTATTTACATATGCGCCTAATACTCATGACATAAAGTGCTTAGCAATGGTGTCTTGGTTCAAAATTCTGCTCGTCGTCAATGAATAATATGACCAAGTCTTTTACCCGTTTTTCCAGCTTGTTTGACTTAATTATCTCGCTAGACGCGTTCCGGCAAAGCATAAGGTCTAACACAGAACCTTGAAATTTTTGATAATGTTTTACACGTCTAGAATTGTTCAGCACTACAAGTACTTGACTTTAAGTGCAAAAACTCATAATTAGATGTTTGGATAGTTGTTCTTTGGAAGGATTTAATATCTGAGCCTGATTTAGTTTTTTTTTATATTTTTTGATGTTCTATTGTTTTCCTAGAATTTTTTATAATTAATAATGTATTATTTTATTTATTTAAACTCCTAAATGTATTTTTATATTTATGTATATATTAATTAAATAAATAGGTCAGTAGGCGAAAGGCGTCAACTTTTTATGGGCATATTTATGCCTTTGGCATCCCTTTGTTAAATTCGTTTTTGAAATATATATATTTAAAACAAAAAAATCGTCAAAACATTAAAATTGCATATATATCAACATTTTTTAAAAGCATTTTTCTCAGAATGTTTTTTTTATAGTCATATATTTAGATTTCTAGTTTACCTAATCTCTTATTTCATTGCTAACCTAACATCTAAGTATGGGTGATATCATCCTATTTGGCTGAACTAACAGAGAACTTCTACAGCCTTATAGGGTGGAGGAGTTCTCCCACAGCAATGCGTGCTTTACGAACAATCTTCGCAGTCTTTCATATTATTTGAAAATATTTAAGGACAATTTTAAAACTAATACCAGCACCTAACCTATCATTAGGCATTTTTTTTATTTATTCCTCCCCTATTTAAAAATACATGTAAATACAGTTTTTAGCCTCTAACGCCCCAAGGGTTGTTTAATTTTTGTTATTCTTTTTTATTTGACAGATACATTAAATACCTGTCATTTATTACCAAATATTTTCTAAATCTATTATATTTTCTTAAATCTTTAACCCAACCCCCTATAAAGAAGTACTACAACTATTTTTAACGGTTTTGTGGTGTGGGAGGACAATTCTTTAAGGGAAGTATGTCATTCACCCCATAAGGCTGTAAACGTTCTCCGTTACTTCAGTCGTAGATTTTAATTTTAAGGACATATTTTGACGTTTTTAGTCGTTTTTAGGTCATATTTTAACCGCTTAAACAGTTGTTGCCCTACTTATAATAAAGCGTATTGTAAACACAAAAAAGATTCACGAAAGAAAATATTTGGTGACACAGCACCGTACGTAACTCACAAATCATAACCCCTTAATTTGAGGTGTTTCTATTTATATTGTTCATTCAAATTTCGGTAACACTTATAAAACACACGCTTGTTTGTATACACATTGCCATATATTAGATAGTCTATACTATACACAGAAAAATGAATGCAATACATATATAATAATGTAAATACAAAATAATTGATATTACCACCACAGCTGTGTTATCGGATTAGATTTAATCGTTGAATATGCCCGGCTCATGAACGCTGTCCGTCATTTGTGTGGGACGTAAACAATCATGTAATCTATATCGGTATTATATTATAAATATAATATTGTTTATATTATACGCTCAGGTAATAACCGTATGATTCAAATTATATAATTTGTATATATTTATTCTGACCGGATCAAAAAGTCGCCAGTGTGTTCTATCGGTCGACGCTTAAATTTTTGCTTCAGTCTGATATCAATACCGATCGGATTTACATCACTTTGCATAGCATATTAACTCGTATTTTTCTAAAGTGAGAGTTAAAAGATAGATAGATATAAAAATAGAGAGTGGTTGTGACTGCATCATGGTTAATTGGAAGATAATTGGGATTGTGGCTGGTGTTTCTACAGCTATGTTTGGAACTCTTCTGGGATGGGTCTTAATTCCTCCAGTGGTGTATAAGAAAATTGATGAGGTAAATTTGTAATTGTCATGCTATCGGGTCAATTAACCTATAATTATTATACAATGTAAAGACTGTTTACTGCATTTATATCAAATGTAGAATATTTTATAATTATTACGTAATTTTCAATGGAATACATATATAATTAAAAGTATGATCCGTTAAAAAAGCATTAACATATCTCAATTTTAAAAAGAGCGTGACAATTATCGAAGGTACGGACCAGTTCGAACGGTGGCTGGACGTGCCACAGCCCTTGGATTTCAAAGTGTACATTTTCAATGTAACTAATGTGATGGATGTTCAAAGAGGTGGATTACCGATTGTGAACGAATTAGGCCCATATGTCTACAAGTAAGTACGTATTTATTGGAATTAAAAAGAGATTACTTATTATTTCATTTATTAGAATGTAAATGTTTTACGATAAAAACTATTAGCGAAAAAACAAAATCTGAAAAATCCAGAAAACATAATTCTCAACAAACGTCAAATCCCAAAGAAAAGAAGAAATTAACTGGTTATTGACGATTTCTGTGAATTATGTTCTCGGAAAATTGCCTTGCGGGAAAATTTCTGAATTGTCAGTTTTTTGATTATATATAAAAAAAGAAAAAAAAAACATGTTTTCAATACGCTCCAATCACATAATGTGATGTAGAGCGTTTATATTCTAAAAATAAAAAAAATAGTGACAAATGCAGGTCGTTGACAGTGAAACACATCAAGTGGTTAATGCGGTAACAAATATATATATAAAGCATATATTAAATATAAATAAATAATAAACCCCTATTTGAACTCTTTTAAACCTATTTATATTTTGAGCAAAAATTAATTGTTTACTAATAGGAAAAAAAAATGTTTATCATTCTTTAGGTGAGAATTTTGAAAATCATGAATCAAACGCCTCGTTCAGTTAAAGTAGTTAAAATAAATACAAATTAATGGCATTAAAACAATGACTTCTGTCTGCGGTTTTTGACTAAAGTTTTTTTGTTTGTTATTAATATTTTTCTGTTTCTGTAATATTATTTATTGTTCAAAAAACAACATAAACGTAATTCCACGGTGTTAGACATACGTTTATTAATACAAAACATGAATTAAATAAATAATAAATTTATACATCTATTGATTTTATTATTACATTTCGAATATGACGTGTATGCGCGTCGAGATACATTATTAAAATCAATATATGGCTTAGCTAGAAAAAAATGGAATATCCAAACTTTGTCTATAAAACTTTTTTTTATATCAAATGTACGCTCAATTTTTGACGACAAGACATTGTTTGGTAAAAATTCTTCCTTAGGCAAGAATTGGACCCAAAATATAATTGTTTAAAATTCAGATTATGAGACAAGCTATCTTACTATCTAAAAACATTGGTGTTTTAGAAGTCAAAATATACTAATATTGACTGAGTTCACCAACTTTTGATTCACTCTGAAGAAACTACACGGAAAGAACTCAATTTGAAAAAAAAGTTTGCTGTAAACATGCTATGTTTCTCAGAATCATTATATTGTTTTCCAGGTACATAATTAAAGTACATATGTTTGAATGTGACATATTATGTTTGAGAAAAACAAAATACATTTATAATTATCTGAGATAAATATTATATGTCTACAAACAACAACAAAGAAATCAATTTATGCACCCGGAACATATCTTCCAGAAACATAAATTGATGTAAACATAACTATTTTGATTATGTTTGTGTGAAACAGTTTTATGTGTGTGGCTTATATGTGCCTATGTCCAATGAAAACAGTGTTATATCCCTGGCAGCTATATATATATATATATATATAGTTCGACCTGCACGGGAAAAAAATAATTTCGCTTAATGTTCACACTGAATATAAAACTTTCAGTTTTTTAATACCAAAATACTATTTAAAATACTAAAATACTTTTCAGTATTTTAAATACTAAGCATTTAAATCCGTTTTATATGAGAACAACTATAATCACAGAATGAAAAACACGTAATAATTATCTCTAAATTTCTCAGGCATCCTTTCATATTTCTTAAATATTTTTTCACGATAAATAAATATAAAAATATATTAAATGGATTCAATTAAAATTTTATTATTTTCTTGTAAGACATCTTTTTAGTATTTTGAATATCAAATTACTTTTTAGTATTTTAATTACCGAAATTCTTTTTTAGTATTACAAATAAAAAAATACCAAAATACTATTTAAAATACTAAAATACTATTTTATTTAAAAAGAATTTTAAACACTTTTTTCATAGTATTTTGTATTTTGTATTTAAAATACATTTAAAAAAGTATTTTATTTAAAAAAGTATTTTAAATTCTATTTTTATAGTATTTTGTATTTGGTATTTAAAATACATTTTAAAAAAGTAGAAATTATTTTACTTTAATTGTATTTAAAATACTATTTTTATACTATTTTGTATTTAAAATACATTTTGAAAAAAGTAAAAGTATTTTACTCATATAGTATTTAAAATACTATTTTCATAGTATTTTGTATTTTATATTTAAAATACTCTTTAAAAGTATTTTGCCAAAGTCTGTGTGCATGTTGTTGGACTTAAATAAGAGAGCAACTTCCGAGAAACTAAACTGTCTCATACCAACGATTTCTATATAAAGGTTGTATAATAAAAGTTTTTGCGCCAATAAAACCGGGCATGGTTTGGGTTATTATTTACTTGGCGAGACGGGCGGACGGACATCGACAAACGCGAGCACGATTGGTGGTTTCACTTATAACAAACTCATACGATTTATAATAAGGAAAAACGCATTTGGACACCTACAATATTTAAAATGATTGAATAATGTTTATATATTATTTTTATTATCATAGTAACAAATTATATATTTCAGATAACTTTTATATATATATTAAAATATGATATGCATATTTACATGATACATAAATATGTGTATTCGTCGATTTTGTATCTTTCTTTCACTGTTCTTTGTTCTATTTTTTCTTGTTCTCACATTGCGAAACGCTATACATATGATAGA
>JAAAKO020041451.1:0-12090 GCA_010015015.2 Bolitophila cinerea
CTATATATATCTACTTTACGATATATAAATATACATGATTTCTTTTAGGAGGAAATTCAAAAGCTAGCAGGCCAAATTGAATTTATGAAAATTGTAAATATGGAAATGAATAATCGACACCTAAAACCAAAGCCCGGTGGATTTTTCACTGTTTCAAACACCTCTCATAAAATAACGAGTTCACATACACAGACCAGCAAACACTCTACACAACCAAACAGTGCCATCAGCGAAGATGGTCACAGTTGCACAAATAGCTTGGGCAACAATTCTGTGGGGTAAGTAACAAATAAATATTTTCTCCTAAAACTCATAATTCCAAAAAACATTCCTCCTTAAACGTTTAATATAATATTGCTATGTATATCATGATGGTAGCTGAGGGACTTCACCATTTTCTTTAGACGTTGAAAACGTTGAACTCGCAATTTATTTTGGATGTCCGGAAACAAAAATAAATCATTGAAAAAATAGGCGACCATTTGCCTTAAAGTTTTGTTTGAACAGCGTTTCTCAGTGGTTAAGTAAGATGCTTCATTGACTAAAGTCGAAACAAGTTGATCGATGGACAACAGTCGATAAATAATCACGGGAAAATGTTCACGTAATATTTATTTTTTTGGCGTTTTTTTTAGCTTCTTATAAACAGAAGTGTGTGGGGGGCATGTATACGGACGTGTTTTTCCGGTTATCACTAAAAGTTAGTTTACAGTGTTGTTCAAAGGTCACACAATTGTACGACAATTCTTCGAAAAAATTCCACAAAAAACAATTCTCCAAAAACAATTCTCCTAAAAACAATTCCCCAAATAAGAAAAAAATTTAAACAAAACAAATGAAATACTATTTTCATAATAAAAAGGGCGGATAGGAAGATGTAAAACAATATTCTATGAACGACACCTTTTAAAATATTTGTATCCAAAAAAAAACTTAAAACGAAGTTTGATCGCAGTCCTATAAGCCATATTTAAAAAAAACCTGATGTGAATAATTAGGTATGGTGGGGTGGTTGGGGTAGTTTTTTTTAAAATGGCATTATTTTTTGGGGAATTATTTTTTGGGGAATTGTTTTTTGGGGAATTGTTTTTTGGGGAATTGTTTTTTGGAAAATTGTTTTTCACGGTATTGTTAATCAGGGAATTTAAGTGGTAAATACGACTATTTTGACTTGCGAACCTTATTGAGTGTTTGGTACATGTGCTGTTTTTGTATAACATTTATGGTAAAATTATGCAGTCTAAGTTAATAATCCCAACTATCAATTCCATGGTAAACCCCTTTCGCCTGTGGAAAGTAAATGTGGTTTTCCGGGAAAATTATTGTTTTATCGATGGTGCACGGATTGTTACAATTACCTACGAATACATATGCAGCACATGCATTATAGAGATACTTTTTCATAAGGGGCATTCTAACGAATTCATTAAAATATTTTTGTTTATTTTACAAAATATGGAATGGATTTTTCACTATTAATATGTATAAGCTGAATTTTTTAGCCGTTAATTTGAATTTACAAATATTTTTTTGTTAAAATCTACTAGCATAAGCATTCGCTGTAGAGTAAGTTTGTGTTTTAGATCGCACACAAATTTAGAAGGTTTTTTGTGCAAATTTGACTTATTTTACGAAAATTATATTTTTTATTACTACATCATTTTTAAAGTTACCCAATATTGAAATATACGCTAAGTGTATATTAAAAAGTGTTTTTATAAAAATACTAGCAGCTTTATGTATATCCAAAAAATATTTCAGAATTCAAAGTAATGAGTTTGTAAAGTTCAGAGTTTTAGGAATTGCGGGTTTTCAGAGTATCGAACATCTTGTTTATAATTATATAATAGTTATATCTTAATATACAATACAATACAAAAAAATCTGTTTTTAATTTTACAGATATCCATCGATTATGATGACACCGTGCTCTAATACAATTTCAAATGGCACAGAACGTGTCTGACCAGTTTCTCAGAGTGGAGCAAGAAACTGCTCCGTGTCTTCAAGGGACATACATAATTCGTCAATAGCAGGCAATTTGTTTCTTAAATTACTAGACGTACGAACACCTATATATGTTTAATATATTTTTGTTATTTTTATTTTTATTTAACTTTTTTCAAATGCATAAGGTATAAAAATGTACCTGTAAGTTTCAGTATTACAATAAAATAGTTCTTTTTCTATTATGGATACAAATAATATAAAATTTATTAATATAATCAACTGAAATTATGATGAATGAATACGATATTTGGTTAAAATTATGTTTACTCTACGGGGTAATAAAACAATATAACATATATATAAATATACATATTTATCTGTATATTTCTGTTTGTGTATATGTGTGTAAGATAATTATATTTCCAAGAAAAAAATGAATATGATTAATTAAATATAATATATGATAAACTGTTGTTACCACCAAGAAAACGAAACATTGTTAGTACAAACAAATTAATGTTAAATAAGAAACATCTTAAAAAATAGATTGTATAATGAATAAGTACGTGTTGTTTATTAAATATTATAAAGTATAAAACCCATTAATTAATCAAATACCTGTTCGTGTGTAGTGTATATGCATACATTAAAATATTATATCCAAATAATTTAAAATACAAAACTATAATATGAAAACCAACAATATATAACTCTCTATTTACTTTTAATAACTGTATTAATATTTATTTACATTTTACACAATAAAATAAAATAAATAAATCAATAACTTATAGGTAAATAAAAATTACAAAATTAAAGCAAAACTTAGAGTTGTGAGTATTCTTTAAAATACTCTTAGTATCAATGTAAAAATGATGAATAATTAAAATGTCATAAATGTTATAAATGTTATAAATTAAAAACCTATTATTTTAATTTTCCTTTATTTAAAAAAATAAATAAAAGTATTTTAAGGATTCTTCATAAAAATGTTTATTGGTAATAAATATTTATATATTTTTATAAAACAGAGCACTGTACAAACTTCTTCCTACGTTATTACTATTAAATTATGTACTTATTATTATTATATATTAAATCATTGTATTTATAGAATAGATGAATTTGAAAATGCGCCTTTTTACACATGTAGTAAATAGGTAACTCAAAGAATTTAAACACAATATATTGTTTTTAAATTACGTGTTTGTATATCAGTAAATTTGTGGTTGATTATTTATCATATCATTAATTATTTAAGAAAATAAATAGTATTTAAAATATTAGTGCGCTAAACTACCTGTTTAATGTTTTTTATAAATTCGAAATTGCGAGTGGTAATTCAATTAACTTCTCTGGTTTTTTGTGTTTATAATACATAAATGTATATTTAATATTTTCGCATTAGTGAAATAGCTTTATAACTTTAAAATACATGCAAAACATTTTAAATTAAAAAAGTTTATTTTCTAAATCGATGATTCCATTATTAAAACTATTCTATGTCCACTACAGTTAAAAACTCAGTCCGTGATTCTAATAATGAACCGTTTTGCTTATCGTAGCCGATAACACTAGCTAGTTTCCCAACAATTTTTGAAGATGATATGCCACCAGTATTTCCCTCTGCATCTGTAGTCGAACAATTGTTGTTATTTGTGGATAATTTAAGGGCGACTTTATTTAAAGCCAGTCGATTGTTTTGACGATTGTGGGCTAATAACAGCCACTGAGACTTATTCTCTCGAACACCATCTAGTAGAGGATGGAGTTTTTCAGACAAGATAGAAAAGGCCTGTAAAACAAAGTAAAAAAATAAATTGTTTATTTTAAAGAATATAATAAACTAACCTCATATATGGGCAAACAAATGGAATCAATAAAACCAACCTGCATCATGGGTAACTGATCTTCTTTCTCACGATTCATTATGTCCTGTTGAAGGGAAGATTATGAATTTTAAAATTATATTAAAAATATCAATATCTTATAAGTAATAAAACAACTTTACTCACAACTCTTGTTAAAATGTGTAAAATGTATAACAAGTTTAAAAATTCGTATTAAAAACCATTCATAATTGCTTTTTGGGTTTCTAAAGTTTTACCAAGAATAGCATTTCATAAATTTATTCACAACCCAGTGAGCCAAAAATCCAGTTCAAGCGTTTTATGGGTATACCAAGAGGAAAACACCTTCACCATTTTTGATAGAAAAGGGGTAAAATTTACATATTTAATTTACTGCAATTTTAAAAATCCCAATACAAATAAGTGGCTTCCCTAACAATGTTAATTGATCATATTTTAAAAAAATATATAAAAATGGTTGTGCAATTACATTTTTCCCACAGTGTGAACAAAATCGGATTATCATGATTGCAAAAAATAGAGCGTAAAAAATCGTTTTGTTTGTCCTAATATACTATTGGCCGACATCCCTTTTTATTTTTTTTGTTGGGATTTTATAGTAGAAAGTTTAAATTTAATAATCGTATTTTTGTTTTTTTTTTTAGTAAAGTGTGTAAGGTTTATACAAATCTAATAGCAGCAATAGGTACTACTATTTTTAGGGAATTGCCTGAGCTTTTACTTGTTTTCATTAACGGGTAAAAAATATTCTAAGTTTTGCTGTATAAGGAGATCTTTTCTATAGTTTTTTTTTGTCTTTAAAAGTAACCTCGCCTTAAACACACTCTCCCTTAAAAATAATTAGAATATGTATTTTTAACTTTAAACCCCTCCAATGTCCTCCCAGTCTTCCTCTTTATCTATATATCTCCCCCCTCTCTCTATTCCCCCTTCTATTTCTCTCTATGGCACGCACTTCCGCACGTTTGTTTACAGTTAAAAAGAAATACTAATTTTAAAGCTCATCAAATATGACAAAATGAATAAATTTTATGTTATTATTCATGAGATTCAATGAATAAATTCCATATAAAAATTGTGACTGGTGGGATCAAAAAATGTAAAACACATATAATTATGTATACTTACAATCGGCGTAATATTAAGTTCATGTCGTTCCATGTCACCTTGCTCAAAAAATTCTGAGCTCACGAGATCTGCCACGCGTTTCTCTATTACCCAAGGTTTTGTAATTGCTGAAAGATCACAAACTGTCATGGTCATGGCTCGAAGCAGTGCACGTGGTTCATCACTGCACCAACTAGTAATGCCATCTGATTTTACAGTCTTTAAGAACGGACCTCGCTTTCTGTAAAGTGTGAAGATTTCATTGAATTCCAAATAATTAATGTTATCTAAATATGTTACCTAAAGTACACTGCTAGATCTGTGGAGAGAATTGCATCTTCAAGTACATGTATCACTCGACTGTAGTCATCGGAAGACATATTGCCGAGAACTTGATTTCCAGGACTATTTAGGATCATAATGCACTGATCAAAATGATGATGTTCCATTGTTGATGTTGAATATAGTTGAGCTAGTGGAGATGAAGCTCTATAAATAATATAATTTTCAAAAACACATTATTATATACTGTATTTTTGTATAAAAACTAACTTTATTTGAAATGAATTATTTGTTCCTCTGTGATCCAGATCATGACACAGACATGCTATAATTAATGCAAGGCACTCAATTTCGCCAAATATTTTCCACCATTGTGTAGCTGTCAAAATAGAGAACATCATCTGTGCCACATTAAACGCATGTCGCCAGTTGTGGTACGTAACGTGTCTGTAATTCTTTTTAACGCTAAGTAACCATCGACAGAGAACTTCATAGTCTATGTGAAATCTTTCGACAAAGTCTAGGTCCAAAAACATTCTTAAACATGCCTACAATATGTTATAAACGGTATATAAATTAATCTTTAGCCTAACATATTTTATTTACCTTTAGAGTATCATCGTCTTCCATATTAATGTCATCAAATTGAAAGTCATGTAAATGAAAAAAGGCAGCTGATGGAATTTTTAATTGCTATAAAAAATGCATATATATTTCATTAAATTCAAATATTTTACGGTATTTGATTTATACCCTTAATCGACCTGCATCGTCTATGGATGCAGATGCATGGTAACTAAGCACTTCAAGTGTAACGCTTTGTTTAGCCATAGCTACAATAGCTTTTTCATACATATGTGTGTTGTGAATGCCCATTCCACAAAATATCGCAAAAGCTTCTACAAAATTTTCATCGTTACGCGTAAAACTCTAGAATTTTTAAAGAATATCAATTGTTGCATAAATTTTATAATTGATAAAAATGTTTATACCAGGCTATCAAATTTATTGACAAGCTGAATTACTCCAATAATTTGACCAATGGAATTTTTAATGGCCATGCACAGGATCGAATTATGGCGGAAATTTTGTCCTTCGTCAACACCTTTGTCAAAACGTTGGTCAGCGTAGGCATTTTCTATATTTACAGTCTTTAAACAAGAATTTTAACCAATATTTTTTTTTTATTTTAATAATATTTACACATTATTAGGCTACATACATACCTCACCTGTTGTGGCAACATGACCAGTCACGCCAATATTTATCGGAAATCGCGATTCAAATGGACTGTATATATTTTTAAATAAGATTTATATATAGTTTATACCTAATAAACTGATCAACAAACCTAGTACGAGACAAGCTTACGTCTTCGGTAACATCGTTAGCCTCGAAATCAAAAACTCGTGAAAAACTACCCTTTGTAGCAGCATGCACTAAAAGAATTTGAACTCGATGACACTGAATCAGACTTTGCATATGTGTCAATATACGCAGTACCATATGCTCAATTGTGCTCTGCTCTTCAAAAATCATGCGGGCTAAATCCAACAACACCTGGTTACGTTTTACTTCCAATTGAGATTTCTCATATAGCTGTGCGTTTCTCAGCCCAATGCCGCAAAATTGAAGGTATGAGGAGAATACCTATGGGGTTAATATATAATAAATATTTCGAATTTTTAAATGGTAGGAAAAAAAATGCTTTCGACGAAAATGTCGGTGAATTATAGGAATTATTCAGCGGCTCTGCAGCTTAAACGTTTATAGTTTATACGTAACCCAAACAAAAAGTTAAACTTTTCAATTAATTTTATGTTGTTCAATTTTCATCATTCATTTTCTTTTCAACAAGCGAGTTGTGAATTATCGTCTCGATTTTTTTGAAATGTTTGTCAACATGCGCCGCACTCGGAGTTTCCGCGGTCTTTATTCTTATAATTTTTTTGCAAGGGTGTAAATTCATTTTTCGAGGGTTGAAAAATTATTTAATTTTTTTTTTTTGTTTATTTTTTATTCAAAATTTTAGTTTTTTATTAATTTGTTTTATTATAATATGTTATATAACATTTCTAAAATATATTATAAATAATAATTGTATATAATATAATTTTGAAATGATATATGTTTGTAAATTTCTTACCTTTTCATCATTCTCCGTAAATCGTTCTCCATTCAGCTTATTTATAACTTGCGCGACGCCAACCACCTCACCAGATGCATCTTTAATAGGCATACACAACAAAGCCTTAGTTATGTATCCGGTCTGTCTATCAATTTCATTGTTGAAACGGTCATCCTAAAATTCATATTATATTTTCAGAAAATAATTTTGACATGGCTTTTATTTGACCACAGTTCAATAAATTTAAAACTGCTATAACATATTTTGAAGTCGATTTTCAAACGACTCCTGCATTTTTTTGACTATTTCATATCTTATGTGATTGGTAAAAAAATTATCTTTTACTTTTCGCCTTAAAATTGGCCAAAAAATACGCAAAAGGTAAAACAAATATAAAGTCAAACGGTTGCCATTTATCAGAATAACATTTCTCGACCAAAACGATAAGTTAAGAGTGCCAGTCAAGAGTAGCGATTTGTTAAAAAAATCTAGTGCAAACCTGATAGGCGTCCGGAATGTTAACAGGACATCCACTTTCTGCAACGTGACCTGCAATGCCGGTGCCCCATGGAACACGAACCTCTTCCTGCTGCTCCATTTCTTCAAGAGTGCTCCGAGGACAAACATCAAACAATTTAGATACAAGGCATCTAAAACCATCAAATGAATACCATTACTTTGCAAAATTATAATTCCAAATAATCAATTTGTTGCGCTTATTACGAATATAATTATAAAAATCATGTAAACAGGCACAATTTTTTTGCGATATTTTTTTTTGATATGATTTTTTTATCAATATTCATACTCACTTATTATGACTGCCGTTATTGGTTGCGGTGCCCTGGCACTTGCCTTGTACTAGGAACAGTGATCCACGATCAGCCTTTAGCAAGATCGAAACGTTCTGTAGAATTTTGTGACACAAAGATCTCACATCTAGTTCGTTACAAATGTCCTTGACCTAGAAATAATTTTGAATAAAAAAGCACTTCTGAATTGATACAATTAAAATAAATATTATATTTAATAAAACTCATTTCCAGTACTTATTTAAAGTTAAACCAATCATACGATACCTTACCAATTCAAAAATCAGTTGTTTCTCATCTAGATGTCGCAATTCATTGCGCGATAAACGCTGTGGTCGGGTTAAATGGGAATTTGTGTTTGGATTTGAAGCAGAACATAGGGCAAAATCATTTTGTGGTTCCACGCTTAGGAACGTGGGCGTCCCATCAATTGTATTTACGATCGGCTTCAAAAGGCCACCGCGTTCAAATTCGTGGGCGGATATTTTTCTGTATATAAAAGAAATGGTTATCAAACAATAAAATAATCATTTCAAGATTCAGCGTGGTAAAATTTCGCAATACGTAATGTTAAAATAAACAAAATCTGAACAAAAATATCTAAAAAAATATTAAGATTATTGAGTTATTACCATTAAAGATATTTTTAAGTATTCAATTTAATAATTTGTACTTAGTTTTGAATTGAATTTTTGAGAACATAAGGCAATATAAGCAAAACTCAAATAAAATAAAACGGTCCAGGGCACTAGAAAGGTATGAAATCACATGGACACTAGGGCACATTTACAAATGCCCCATATATGGATATAAAGCAACTCTAAAAGCAATCACGCAATGACTATACATATACTATGTTTCCACACAAGGATACTCAATAGTCAAAAAAACATTACACATAATTGAAATATACCTGACTGGCGTTGTTGCGCCTGATCCTCCATGTGATGAGCTGGGCTGAGTACTTACTAGGGATGGCGAACAAATATCAACTACACCTGACGTGGCATGTGATACAAGCCATGAATCCACAACTTGTCGTGTTGCCTTCCTGGTAATATGAATAATATTAGGAGGTACAAAATGTAGATCAAACTAACTAACTAACCGTATAAAATAGTCCTGCACGAATTCGGGATTCTCATCCATCCAGGACTCCATTCTTGAGTACTCTGCATCATATTGCGGAGATTGATGGTGTGATGGAATATTAAGTGGCAGGGGGACAGCACCAGTACGAGAATTAAATGTGTCGAGTCCGAGTCTGTCCCCCTGCTCTGTGGGCATTCTTGTTTGAGGCTCCTCTATTCTGCGTAATTGTAGACCTTAAATCATATTTATTAAATATAAACTACCGATTTATAATGAACAAAATTATACATATAATTTAATTATAGATTTTTTTTTTAAAAGCGTCTCCAAATTTATTTTGGATTTAGTTTATACCAGAGATTGAACAAATATAAAAACATAATAATTGTATAAATAATTCTTCTAATACTGAATTATTATATTATATTAAATATTTGTATAAGGCATTACTAAAAGAACAATATTAGAATTATATTATTACAAAATAATAATTATTTTTATTTTTTTGTATCAAAATTTGTATAATTATATTAAAAATATTTATTATTTTCGTACTAAATATTAAATTAGTTAATAATATTTCCACACTCTTAGTTATGATTTACTGTATAATACTAAAGAAAGATGATTTGCGGCGGCTAAAGACTAATGCTTCAATGAACAATTTAAACCCTTTATAGTGTGACTTAGATTCTCTCTATCCAATCTAGAGAAAATGTAAAATATAATCTAAAATAACTATTTTTTAACCATAAAAAACACAATATATTTTGTTGAAGTGTTTTTGGTACCGAAATAATAGAGTAATTCAAATAAAAAAATACAAAAAAGATATTACTGAATTTAACATACAAAATAAAAAATAGATGAGTATGTAGTACCTTGTACTCATCCAGATAAAAAACAACATAAACGAGAAAAATGAGATTTTTGTATTTATGTTTATATTTATTTTTTGGTTTATAATTATTATTGCTCATAATTTGATTTATTTATATATTTTCGCAATAAAAACATATTTTGTTTTAGGAATCCAAAAAAAAACCATAGCATGCATTAACAACATAATATAATTTATAAATAAAAATATAATTTTATTTATAAATACTTTGAAAATTAAATATGTTTACTAAAATATATCACAAGAAAATAGGCTTTCTCGATTTATACACTGAATGCTTTTAAAAAGAAACATTTGATTGCTCTAGTACGAGGCGTTTTATGAACAGATCATGAAGTTGTACTGCTATTGTAGAAATAAAAGAACAAAACGAAATATTTGATGACGGCAGGGGGTTCTATTTTAAACCTGGTGCGTTATTGGATGTCGGTGCAAAAATACTACAATGATCATCTATAAACGCATAATCACTTGCAGTGCAGTTCTACCCAGTGCAACAAGGAGGGAACCTATTATGTCTAATTTGATTTTTGATATCATTGATCGCGTGGATAAAATTATGTTGAAGTGTTGTCGTCGCAAATAAGGTTTGTATATACTGCTTAATTGTCAGCTGTCACTAAGTTACATAGTGCGACTGTGTCATCACATCAAGAACGTCCTGCTGGTAAGGTTAACGGGACAGTGAAAATAAATGTGCCAACGCTCCAAATCAGCTGCTTTGATGGCACGCTTTAAGGTATTTCTTCGTGGCGAGGTCGAAGATTTAAACGATAAGTATCAATTAATCAAATTACAGACTAATGGGGACTACGGGATTGTATTTCACGTTTTGAAGAATTTCGATTCTGAGTGCAAACAACTATGGGAGCAGAACCAACTAGACGTTTCCGTTATGGCTACCTGGGCTAACTTAAATCAGTTTTTGCAAGGTCGTTTGAAATCTTTGGGTTAAAATGCAAACACACACACTATTACTAATGCTTCTCATGTAAAAAACGAGCAAAAAGGTGAAAGCTCATCACTCCATAGATATACCATCATCACATGCATCGTCAGATAGCGGTCAACTCCTCGCCACACAATACATTTCTGTCATGATTTTTGAACGCACTGCCTAGTTGCTGAAACGTCACGGCGTTTTAGATCAACATTGAACGGACGCAGACTTTTGCTGTAAAAGCTTTGCGAAATTATTATTATTTAGACTTAAACGCACTTGGGCATCTACGTGTTCGTTTACCATTACTCACAAAGCAATTGATTTTAAAAAAATCACTTAGCCTTAGGACACAGGGCTGTAAAATTATTTCCTTTTTTTAGTAATTAAATGGTTTTAGGCTTCTATACCAGCGTAGCTAATATGAGAAAACTTATAATCCCGCGTTGTCCGTCCGTCCGTCATCTAGTATCAGGGCCTGAACCTTACTTCCTAAAGTATTTAAAACACTGATAGGTGTAATAGAAAAAATAGTTTTTGGATCCCAGATTTTTTTTATTTAATTACGCCGGAGTTTTCCGGAGCAAAAATTATTTTTTGCAAATTTGTTTATATCTATCCCAAATGGCATATTACTATGTCTGAATTATTTTTAGTAGATAGTAATTATAAAATAAAAAGAAATAGCTGCTTTAACTTTTTTTGGTTTACGCAGAAAATTATTTTACAGGGTGTCACAAATGTTTATATTTTAACTTTTATTTTAGTACGTAGATTGAACTACTTTACAACAACCATTTTTTGAAGGAAAACGTTTACATGTATTGACAAGAAACCAGTTACGAGATAATGTAAAAATAATTGCAACGCTTGCAATGAGTGTCCCAAAAAAATGTTTTTTTTTTAAAAAAATACGATTTCTCATAACTAGATAATTATTTCTGTTTTTTTAATAAAAGAATAAAGAAATTTATTATTTCATAAAAAAATGAGCTAAATATATATAA
>JAAAKO020041462.1:0-12089 GCA_010015015.2 Bolitophila cinerea
TGAGTAAAATAAAACTCACATTTTCATTACTTCTGTTACCGGCCGTCAGAGGCACTACACTCGTTTGCTTATTTTGTTTACGCATGCTAGAGTTAAGTGCATGTGTGTTAGTAAACTATATATGTGTGTGAAATATGAGTAAAAACTGTCTCGCGATTCGTAACCGGGAAGGTTTAAGAGGGCGGTACAGATGCAATATGTGAATAGTCACAGACGATCAGCTGTGCTTTTGGCAGTACAGATGCCGGAAACTCATTTGAAATATTAATATATTAGTCGCGATTGTTTAGTATTTTTTCTCACGTTCGTTTTAACATTATATATTTAACGATGGATGATTTTGAAAATGTGGAGGATTTGTGTGAGAACGAGTTTAAAGAATTCGTCTATTTAATTATAGCTGTCTTTTTGGTGTCAGGAATTAATTATTTAAATAATTAGTTTTTTGTACAATAATTCAGAAATGTTACCTTTTATGTCATTAGCATTTCCGCAATTATAAGGATTGTTTATATGAAAGAATGTATACTATCTATGGATAGTATCAAAAAAGAAGTAAAAGATTAGCAAACACTTTTGTTTTAATTATATTTTTTTGATGATTTTTGAAAAAAGGTCAACCGGAAAATATTAAAATATAGTTTATAAAAGTGATAAAGTAATGATTTTGAATGTGAGGGAGAGGGATTTCTCATAAGGCAATATTAGAAGTATTGATAAAATAGGACAATTGCACCCCTAAGAATGGGTGGTGGGCTTTAAATTAAAATATGAAATGTCTAATAACTGGACTTTATTAAAAAAACACACACAAAATCGAAAGACACAACCAAAGATAGCTGTGGATTGGTCGGACGTAAATGTAAAAAACAATGCCGCTGTTGAAGAGAATCAGTGCTAGTGGGATACGCGTTCTAAAGAAAACCATTATTTTATAAAACGTTCTGCAACATGGCGTCACAATTTCTGATTCTTTTTACAGAACGATTTCTAATGATCAATTAATGGTTAAGTAGCAGGCATACGTACGTACCGTGAAAAAAGTCGAACTGTAAACAAAACTTAAATATGGTCCGACTGCGCAATCGTTTATTTAATGGAAGTTTAGATATTATGGCTCAAAAACTGTATAAATGGCGTCAAGAATATCTGGAATAATATTGGAAATTGTACACTGCGGCAACCGAAATGCGAACTCGAGTGATTTGAAGCTATTGCTAGGCGATAGAAAATGGAAAGTCAATTCCAGACGAACTTTGGAGATATAATTGCCTTACTCATGTAAAAATCATGCAAAAAATCGAAATCCTCTTCGGACAATCGATGAAATTCGGAGTATAAATTCCTTTCTATCTCATGTCCATAACGCAATTTTGGCAATATTGCAAACACCATCCACATCTCGCTTTTCCATTCAATCGCTCATCCATAGAGTTACCAACTTTTCAAAATGTGACGCCCTGAACAATAACCAAAAATAGGCTGAAAAAAATATTTATTTATACTTTAGCGGAAAAAGACAAATTTAGTTTCGTAGGAATATAAAGATACCCCCTTATTACTAATAAATATTTTTTCCTTACAAAATGGGAGGTGGATTTAAAGTTTTAAAAGTCTATTTTTAAATTAATTGAGGTCTGAATTATCTTTCACAGGACCGAAACCCACCGTCGGAATCTCGATTTTACTCAGAATATCTAAGATGGATACTGTTTCACTTACACCAGATTTCCCGTAAGGAACTCCACCGCCTTCCTCTTGGAAATATCGTAAATAAATACCAGATTTCCGGATTGCGACCGTCTATATAAAACGGGTTATAGTACAATGGGACCTACTATTGGCCTTTGTGCTAGACAAGTCTCTGTGGGACCGTCTTCCATCCCCTCATCATGTTTATTTTCTGAGCTTCTACTCCTTTTCATTAAACGTGGTAAATATTATTTTTGATTTTATACATGTTTTTTTAAGACATAATTTTTTTCGTAAATATAATGGGGATTTCTAATTACATTTCGTAATAAGGGAAACATCCCTTACATTCATAAAAGACTATACGCACTGAATAAACAATATTGCTTGTTTTTGTATAATTTTTGGTACTTTGAAGACAGGTCTAGCATAAAAATGTTTTGAAACTTATAATTCTTAAGAAACCAAAATATTCATTATATTTTTTTTAATAAAAAACAACAAAAAAGTTCAAAATTCAAATGACGCCTTTAAGTTTTCAAAAGAGACTTTGGTCACATTTCTTGAAATGATCAAGTTTACGATTTTTGATGTTCTATTGTTTCACTAGATATTTTGTTTAATTAATAATGTATATTATTTTGAATTGGACCCGAGAAATAGTTTTGGACCCGAAAAACGGGTCTGGACCAGAAAAGTAGATTCGGACCCTAAAAACGGTTATGGATCCGAAAAATTGGTCTGGTCCCGAAAAACGAGTCTGGTCCCGAAAAACGAGTCTGGACCCGAAAAAAACTGGTCTGGACACAAATAATTTGTCAGGACTTGAAAGACGGCTCCAGACCTGAAATTTAACTTAGACCCGTTTCCCGTTATTTTATATAAGCATTAAATATAAATATTGATTTAATTATTTTCATTTTATATTGAATCGTGAAACTGGTCTCACTTGCATTTATTTTCAGGACACGACTTTCGGGTCTCACCTCAATTTCTGATCCGTACCGAAAAACAGGTATACATCCGAAATTGAGAAACGTTTTAAGATATTTTATAAGACCATTATAAATATTATTTTATTTTGCATTTTATTAATATTCTGTTTTCTGATAAAATTGATTTTCAAAAAAAATATATAATTTTTATTTTTTTTTTAATTAAAAAAATAATAAACAATAAAATCGGATTCCTATAATATTGGTGGATTTAAATCCGGACCTGAAAATAAAAAAATGGGGAAATGAATAATTATATATAATGCTCATATAAAATATCGTGAATCGGGTCTAAGCTGAATTTCGGTTCTGGACTCGTTTTTCGGGTCCGAACCAAAAATGTACAGTGAGACCCGAAAATCGGTACCGAAATGGATTAAACACCCGTTTCTCGGTTTTAAATATGTTTTTTTTTAAATGTATTTAATATTAATAATATTATAGGAATTCTAAAAATTTTAAATTTTACAATATTATAATTTTATTGAATCTAAATTTAAACAGCAAAATAAAACGAATCAAATATATAATACTTTATAATTCCATTATAAAAAAAACCGTCTAAGTAGATTTTCTAGTCCGATCATCGTTCAAAAAAAAACGATGTGGATTCAAAAATAGGCCCTACTGGACCAGAGAAACGGGTCTGAAACCGTTTTGTTTTCGGGTCCAGACCCGTTGTTTTATACAGGACCCGGGTAACCATTTTTTTTTTGAACCGTGTACCTGAGTTTTTTATAGCCTATTAAAAGTCTTAAAAATAATTAAAATGATTTTATAAGTAGTATATAAAATAAATGTAAAGCAATTCTTATATTTTTTTAAATTTTTATTTAGTTTTTGGAATATTTTTAATATATATATAAAAAAAAACGAAAATATAATATATTTGCTAGTATAAAATATATAAAATTCCTTTTTTTAAATAATAAAAAATGCTAGGTTTTGTAATAAATTTGAATCTTTTCAGATGAATTTAGTACTTGATTTTGGTAAAAACAAAAACTTTTGTAAATTTTTCAGTCAATTTAAAAATATCGAAAATTAAATGCATTTTTGATGATTTTCAAGGGTTTTTCCGCTTTTAGTGAAAAGTTACCCACTGTGCGGTGTCGGCTGCGCGTGCGTCGCGTCGGCGGCAAGTTTAAAGGATTTAATTAACCGTTGACTATCACATACTTATATAATCTACGATATTAAATCTATTCACATACACAATTGCACATATATTATATATATATATATATACAGACGTATATTTTAGGTGATGGCTCAGTCCAAGATATAATTAGTGGAATCAGCGAAATGTGTTTTATCCTTGTGTGTGTGTGTGTGTGTGTGTGCGGGCACTGCTTTGAGCTGCGGCCGAACTCTGTGTGTGGGCGGCGGAAGGGTGAAAATCTGAAGCTTTAAAGCTAAGTCTTTAAGAGAACTAGTGCGATTAGCTGACGCGATATAAAGCGTTTAAAGTGTACAAGCTTTTAAAGTGTATATAATATATATACAAATGTTCGCAGAGGTGCGGCTCTCGAAGACGTGCCATCGCAGATATTTATACACACACATACAGACAGACACGTTTATTCCTCAGACAATTAATCTGCTATATGTAGTTGAGCGCATATACCTTCCCTTGTGCACATATACACTCCTCTCAGGATATACGAGTATAAGCCATTCTGTTCCATAGATAAATGCCTTTGTATATACATTTAGTTGTACATATAAATATAGTACACCGGAAGACGGTATCACATTTTCAGCACGTTTCTCAAATAAACGTTGCAAAGTTGCACATCTGCTGTGCAGAACTTTATTCCTTTATAATCCCTGGCTGCATGTTTTGAGTTTAGGTCGTGCGACTCGCGCACAGGACTCATCTAAAAAGTGTGCGGAGGATATAGAGATAGATATGCTCTTTATATACTGCAATTGGAATTGAAATGCAAGAATATTATTCAAATGTATACTATACATGAATTTTTATATATTAGACATACCCAACATATTATTTTCGAATTGTTGAAGGCATTATTTTTTATGCTCAACTGGGCAATAAAATATTTTAAAATAAAATAACAAAAATAAATTGTTTTTTTTTGGCTCGTTAATTTTTAATTAAAACTAGCTCGGCCTTTTTTCGAGGTTGTCGAGCTTCTTTTGTATAGATTATTTATTTTTTTAATTTTGTTAGGTTATGTAATTTGAAAGTACTGAACGTACTCTTGTTTCGTTTGATTCTAATACTTCAACGTAAAGTTTTTGCCTTTTTTTGATTATTTTTTGTTTGTTTATGACTGGAGTTATTTCTGATAACTTATAAAATATATTGGATTGCTTAAAGTCGATGCATCCCACCTCTTACTGAAAGTAAGCGCTTTAATTTTCGGGCTGATAATTTGGTTAGTAGGGTGGATCAATTGAATGTGAATTTGCATCGTACAAAATTAAACGCGAAATTTTTTTTTACACTTTGGGCACAAAAAGGCGGCATGAAATATACCCCAAAACATTTTCAGTATACAACTACAATAATGCGCAGAACTCTTCTTTTTTTTAAACAAAAACACAAAGAGAAGAAGAGAGAAAAGAGATTTTAGGAGATTTTTACAAGGTATAGTTTTCCTGTCACATACAATAATTGTAAGATAAAATAATGATATTTTATTTCTATTATTTGTTAATAAAATAGGAAAAAAATATATTAAGCTGAAATATATTGAAATATGTTTTTTAGAGTCATATATTAGTAAGTTTTTTAAAATGATAAAAAAATAACATAGAAATATAAAATAAATAAAAATAATCAGTTGCTTAAACATTTTTTCTATCTTTTATGATCCAAAATTAAAATAATAACTATTTTCAAAAAAAAGTTTTTTAAAGTACTTTAGTTAACTTGCATTTATTTATTTTTTATAAAATTTAAAGTTCAACGCGCTTGTTTTGTTTTAAATACTAGTTTTAAATTCAAATACTAAAAAAATCTAACTTTTTTAATATCGATCCATCCCATTGATTAGTCGTAAAATACATGAATTATAAGGTCGAAATACTGACTATATGCTATTTGAAGAGTTTATTTAAACAAAGAGTTTTCTTTTAAATGATTTATTGAATAATGAATTTCACGGTATTAAAAATTTATAATAATTTCAAAAAAAATGTTGTAACAAAAAAAAATGTATATTTAAATTGATGATTATTGCAATTTTTTGATTTTTTTATACTTTTCAGCAACAGCTACCCTATCCGGTTTTGGTATTAAGCTCGTGAGCACGAGCTTATGGAAAAGTTCGAGCTGCGTAAACACTGGGCCGTTTCATTCACGCGGATCTAAAGTAAGCGCCGTGTTAGAGCGGGGAATTTTCTAATCACAGCTACAATTCGTTTTATTCACCCGACTCTAACGAGTTAGAGCTGTAAATTTTTGACTTTGCTTAGAGCCAGATCTAACTTAGGTAGTCAAAAATGACCACCTAAGTCAAAAATGACCACCTAAGTAGTTTTAGCCGCGGTTTTATGATTTGTGGCGCTGCTGTGGGTTGTGGGATGATTACAATAATTTAGACGGTTCAGTCTAGACAGCACCCTGAAAAATAATATTCTGATCAAACGAAAAAGTTGAGATGGCCAATTCTAACCAATTATTAAAGGGTTTTCAGTAAAAAATAAAGTATTCAGAAGACGTTTGGGATAACATATGAATTGGTTGAAAATTTGGGTATTGTTTTACAACAAACACAATTCGCGGATTTTGCGGATACGGAGTTTCCTTTTGCCAATCTGACCGAAGTTTATAGTCTGGAAAAACGTGCGAGCTCTATGATGTAAAAAATAAACCCAAAACCAAAACAAGGCATGATTTTTAAGATACTATCTGCATTCTCCATGGATAAAATGGAATGTTTTGATCCAGTGCCCAACAGTAAGCTAGCGCATAACACCTTTCCTTAAATAAAGAAAATTATTAGTTAATCCGCTGCAATAGCCATTATACTCTCGGATATAATAGGACTATAGAACGTACAATAGAAAATATGCACCCTTTGCTAGAGAAAAAAATGTGGCCTAAGACAGCCGGCAACTAGATGACACTTCATATGGGCACAGATCGAAAGCCTGAACTGGTCCTTTATAGAAATCCACCTGTGAAAACTGAAAACTGCCAAATCTTTGTCAGATTGCTGTGATATTTGATAATTTCCCAGAAATATATTAAGAGCGGCTCTAAAAATTGAGCTGCGACTATAGAGCGTACCTCAGCTCTAAATCGCGTCAATAAATCCAAATTTAAGAACTCGCTTTAAATGTCGGCTCTACGCTAGAGCAAGTCCTAACTCTAAACTGATTTAGAGCCGCTCTAAGCGATTTTAGAACGTCGTGAATAGGCCGTAATAGGATAAACATAAAAATCCCAATAATAATACCTCGGCGAAACCATTTAACGGAGATATCGTGCAAATAGTATAGGAACTTATTCCCATTTCCAAATCTTGGTTTTTCTTGTTGAATTTGTGGTTTTTATTGTATAACTCATCCAATTATGCTCCAATCAAAAAATGTTGTTTTACAACATTTAAGAGGATAGAAATGTAAAGACAAAATTGTATATATTTTTTTAATTATAGTAAATGGGGTGGGATGTGGGATAACCCTGTATTATTGCTATATTCACTTGTTTATTTTAATAATAAAACCAGTTAACATTTTATTTTATTAAATTATGAAGAGGGGTATAGTTAAATGTCATGTGACAAATGGCATAAAATATCAATTCTTATGATCAAAATTAAAATTTGAAGGTTTTACATAATTTTTTACCTAACTAATCTTAAAGAATAATTATGGTATTTAACGAATCGAAAAATATATTTTACAATACGCCGCAGCGATGTAGGTATGTCTAATATATACATCAAAATTCAGTATTTTATACAATCAGGTACACGCACACAAACACTCTTACACACAAACACAAATAAACACACACTCACACACACACACACACACACAGATATAGTATTTCGATTAAATTGATCCTGGGAGCTTTGAAGATTAGACGGGCGACGAATTGAATGGTGTGTTGCCAAATTGGAAAACTTGCGTGCGATGATCTTCAAAAGGTCGTGAGAAATCTCGTCTAACGCAAAAGTACGGGCAGTCGTCGTCCCGTGCAGCACACAGGGGAATTTCGGTTACAAATTGGATTTGTATACCAAAAACGAAAAAAAATAAATGATAAAAAATGAAATGAAACGAATGAAAAATAAAATTCAAATAAATACCCATAATCCGTATAATTTAAATTTAAAAAATATAGCAACATTTATTTGTTATTTATGAATTATGATATTGTGTCCATTTAAACGAGTTTTTTTTTATTAAAATTTCTGATGATATATTTTTCATAAAAGTTATTCCTTTTTAAATAGATTTATTTCTTCATTTTATTATAATGTACAATATCTAAAAATAGGTTGCAAAGCGCCATCACTTCGATCTAGATCTTAGGCTTAAATGTGCAATCTAATTGAATTTCCATCGCAAACAAAAGAAATTAAAATCGAAATATAAAAAAATAAATAATTCAATCATTTTTTTGGTTATTCGTCGGATAACAAGCGTTTCTACAACAATGTCTTGTTTTGCACTTACTTTGGAAACAGCTCTTCGTTTAGCTTTCGAAAAGCTAAATGAGAACAATAAATTACAAAGGCCAAAACTGGCATTAGATCAAATCATTGCCTTCTCCGTCACTTTCCTTTAAAATCAGACGGTTTCTCTAGTTTCTCACTCAAAAACTATCAAGCACGGAGAAGAAGATCCGTGGAGATTTTTATTATATTTATTTGGCAGTAATTTAAATTTTATTATATTTATTTGGCAGTAATTTAAAAAATCTCAATAAACTGGATAACTGTTTTTAATTTAACATTTTTAAGTTATAAAAAAGTTTTAGGGATGTTTACCGGAAACGAGGTTAATTTTAATTCGAAATAAATATTATTTTCCTGAAAAAAAAACAATTTAAGGGTGGCAGAGAGATTAAAAGTAAAAATCTCTTTTTAAATTTTTTTTACCGAGAAAATCATAAAAAGGTAAACTGTACAGAAAATATTTTTTAATATATTTCCTGATCTTCTATTCCTTTTTACTCGTTAGTAAACAATTTTTGAATTGTTTTTTTATAGTATTGGTTTTTTTTTAAATTGTAATTTTAATTATTTGTTTATTGTTCTTTTTTGCTATTACAACAACAAGATATCCATTTATTAGGTGTTCTCCATACAAACGTTGAAGGACACTAAGTCAGGTCCTATGGGTGCTCGCGAAAAATGTTTTCGAATTAATAATGTGAGGGTCGTCCTCTTTAATTAAAGCCTTATAAAAAACGACAAAATATTCGTCTTTTTGGCAAACATTGTGGTCATACTATTTTTTTAAATATAACTTTAAGCCTGTGACCCTAAATTAGTAAAAGAAATATTAAAATACACGTTAAAAAGTATTTAATCAAATAAACTTTCTCAAGCATTACCAAAAGATCGAATTATCACCTCAATTTGAAGTTGAAATTCACTAAACTGGAACATCAAAGAATAAAATATATATGGAGATGTAGAAAAGTATTATAAATTAGGCAAAATTACTCGATTTTTATAAATCTACGAACAATCTATATTTTCATCAATCATTGCAAATAAACTGTATATTTATAATTTAAAAGATAATCTTCTGGTTTTTATATATAAAGACATTTTTTTATTTTCGAAACCTATATCGGAAAAAAAGTATCGAAAAAATATTTAAATTTTTCAATTTTGATCTATAATAACGGGTTTAAAATCTAGAGAAATATTTGCTATTTAGATTTATCCACAAAAATCCCCGATTTCAGTGGCACCAATTTAAATAGGCAGAAGAAATATTTATTTAATATTGCATACCAATATTTAAACGCTACATAAATATGTTGTTTTATCCTAACAAAATATACTTAAATGTTGGAACCATCCCCCTCTGAACACCCTTCCCTCCAATGGTGCCTCTGATAGATTTATTGGGTTAGGTGGTTGGGGCTTATATCATCTGTGTGTTGGACATGTGACTGCTTGCGTTTATTTTGTCCATAAACCATAATAAATCAAAAAAAAATCAAAAATTATAACAAAAAATACTGATTTTACATGATAATGCTAAAGGATATTATAGAAAAAGCTATCTACAATTTTAGTTTCCTTTCCCAAAGAGAATACAGAGGTCTAACATAATAAATGTAGTTAGGGTGTATTTAGCTTGTGTGGTTTTTTGGAATTAAATATACCCACTTAAAATTATTTTCCATCGATAATATTTTAAAAATGGTTTGAATAAGTTATTATTTAAAAAAAAAACAGTAATTCTTTTCATTATAATACTTTTTATCTTATTTTATTAAAATTATATTTATTTGTGTACTAAGTCCCAAATAATAAAACCGCTAATTATCCTTTCAATTATTATTTATTAAAAAAGACTAAATTATTAAATGTTTTAGTGAGAGTTGTCGAAAAAACGGCATGGGGTCGTTTTAGATTAAAATAAAATGTAGTTTTTCACAGTTTTTTTGTTTTTATATTTTACATTAAACTGTAATACCTAACTTAATCTTTGTTCATACATTATATTTAAATGAGTATGAAAACTGTGTCAAGTCTTTTTAAAAATCGATTATATACATAGATAAGCATATTTACTGTTGGAAACGGTAAAAATAACAGTTTTACAAAAAAAAATGTTTACGTTTTTAGAATATTTTATTTTTCTAAATTCAGTTTTTCAAAATTTTGCTTATAATATCCTTCTTTTAAGTTCAGTATTTCAATAGATTTCTCAACACCTTTTAAACCCACTTCCACTTATCTTATCTTTCCAGATCAAATTTGGCACATTTTGTTTTATATCTTGTTAAACATTTTGGATATTTGGATATTTTTGACAGATTTTTGTAAAACAGCACTTCGAAGTCAACCCCAGTATACATGTTTTGGGTTGGGTATGAAATTTTGGATTTCAAAATTCTAGATTTCAAATTTGGAGATTAAATAATTCTGGATTTTAGAATTTTGGATTTCAAAATACTGGATTTTCAAATTCGGTAATAAATAATTTTGGTTTATAAAAATATGTATTATTAACAAAAAACATTAAAAAACACAAAAATTATAAAAAAACAACTAATTTAAAAAAAATCACAAGAGAAAACAGAATTTAGAAATCCAGAATTTGGAAATTAAAAAAAAAATAATTGATTTCACAATTCTGGATTTCAAATTTCTGGATGTAATTCTCTTTAATACATAATTTTGGTTTATAATAATAATAGTTATTATTAAAAAAATATAAAAAACTAAAAAATATTAAAAAAACACAGAAATTATAAAAACACAACAAATTTAAAAAACAGAATTTTGAAATTCAAAATTTAAAATTCTGTATTTAAAATTTCTGGATTTAAATTAATTCCAAATTTTGTATTACATAATTTTGGTTTATAATAATATTTATTATTATTAAAGCACAAAAAAAGTAATTTAAAAAAGTAAAAATATAAAAAAGCACAAACAATATAAAAAAACACAATAAAAATGTTTTTGAAATCCAGAATTTTGAAATGTAGAATTATGACATCTAAAATTTTGTAAAAACAGAGCAGTAGCAGTATTTTGACAGGCAGATCTTCGTACCGTTATTTTTATAAGAGAAATAATTTATTTTTTAAATTTATTTAATTAAAAAATTGATAACAATTTTTTAATGTTCAATATTTTAATTTATTTTTTTTATTTTTATTAAAAAAATGTTTATAAATTTCAGTATCAAAAAACATTTTTCTCACACTGCGCTGGCGCACTCTCCCTCACCTTGTTTATTTTAGATATATCAAAATTACATCTCGCAAAGTATATATCATCTGTAATACATTATTGTAGACTCCATCACTATATCCCCCTATATTTATATAAAACATGGCATAGAAAAAGACACACACACTGAAAAACATAACTCTGTGCGCGACGCAATTTATCGAAGACAATCAAATAACTAACAATCATAGCAATCATCCGAAAGCAACAATAAAATCATCGAAGCGTTATGGTTATATATATATGTAGGTATATTTATATTGCTTTAGCTTCATCACAACATCTTGAGCAAATATAGTCTCTATATGAGCGACCGGGGCCGGAGCGCCAAGACGTTACAACTGCGCCCCGGCGCCCGGCACCCGGCGTCGACCAAATCTCGCTCGAGAGTTCTCTTGAGTTCGCGAGCTCAAGAGTGTATTTATGACACTCAATCAACTGAATCTATACAATTTTTCTGTGTGATCCTATTTGTACATATTATTTATATATA
>JAAAKO020041473.1:0-12088 GCA_010015015.2 Bolitophila cinerea
CACGACGTTTGCGGATCCCTTTTTATGGTAAAGGTCAAACTCATATTGGGACACCTGTACGATCCAACGCATACTTCTGCACGGGGGGCGGTCTTGTATGAAAAGCCAAACTAGGGAAAATGGTCCGTATACAAGTCGAATTTGTGACCTTCAACGTATGGCCTGAAGCGTTGGAGTACGAATACTACTGCCAGGCATTCTTTATCCGTAGTTGAATAATTCATTTCGGCAGAACGGAGTTTTCGACTTGCATATGCTATCGGTGAATCGGAAGGACCTTGGCACAGTACTGATCCGATTCCTGTGTTTGAAGCTTCGCAATGCATGGAAAACGGTTTTGTGTAGTCTGGAGTAGCAACTGGACTTGAGACCAGTTTATTCTTGAGGTTGAGGTACGCTGAGTCGGCTTTGGGGGTCCATGTAATGGGCTTGTTTTTGGTCTTAATTTTAGTCACATCATGTAGTGGTGAAGGTATCGTGGCGAACTCTGGAACAAAACGTCTGTACCAAGAGCAAAACCCGATAAAACGCTAAAGCTCGGTAAACGTTTTGGTTTAAGGTAGTTGACAATGGCTTCTACACTTTACTTGGATCTGTTCGCAGTCTACTCTACATACCCAAGGAATTTCGTTTTGACGACTTTTGTCAAAGTTTACTGTCAGGTTAGCTCTCTTAAGCCTCTCAAACGCAAAATTGAGCAACTCGATGTGTTCTTCAAATGTCCCAGTAGCCATTAAAATTTCGTCGAGGTATACGAATATAATTTGCTCTCTGTAGGACCAAAAACGTGGTCCATTAGACGTTGAGAACATTGCGTGGCTTTGTGTAACCCAAATGGAAGGCGTGTGTATTGCCCTAAACCAAAACCGGGATGCGACAAATGCGGTTTTTGCCTTAGAGTCTTCAGAGAGTGGTATCTGCCAGAAAAAAACCTTGAGGTCCATTGATGAAAGATAGTTGGTAGTTCCGAGCCGGTCTAAAATGACGCTTATTAGTGGTAGTTGATAGAAGTCTTTCTCTGTCAGTTTGTTCAATACTCTTGAGTCCAGGCAAAGGCAGTCGCTTCCGTCTTTTTTGTCAACCAATACGACTCTGTGACACCAAGGGCTTATAGCTAGTTTGATAACCCCTGGGTCACGTTGTGACGGCATACGGTCGGTTGTCTTGTTTATGTGGGTCAAACGCGAATAGGGCGAATTTTTCGGGGGTATTGTTGGTCGGAATTGCGTGATTTATGATGGGCTCGAATCGGATGGAGTAGCAGGTTGCCCTCGTGCAGCTGCTCCATAGATGTTTTCCGACTCTGAACTGGGTTGACCGTTGTTTTGTGACTTTTCCTAGTTCTCGTAGTTGATAATTTTGGTACGCTGCTCTATGCTCTTGTTTATATTGGGCATCGTTTTGGTATTGCTGGGCCGCTGGGTACCTATGTTGTCTCCACTGTGAGGGCTGTGGTCTTTGTGACATGCTGCTAGTTTGCAGAGCTTCTTTGATGAGTTCGATTTTTCTGCAAGCGCTATCTACACTCTCGAAATCTAGGAGTGCTAAAGCTCTTACGTTTTTTGGCAACATTTTTTTCGAAATATTTTCATTCGACCGTGGCATGGGATGATCTCTTGAGAACGTATGAAAAGATCTTTGATTAAATTTTACAAAGATCTCTAAAGGCTGTTGTTTGCGATTACAAATAAGCTCTAGAAGTCCGTCTCTTCTTTGTGTGGGTTCAAATGCCTCTAGAAATGTACGGATGAATTGGTCCCAATCATCAAATCCTCTGCAACTGAACCATTTAGGTGCTTCCCTCGTGTTTAAATTGATGATACTTTTTGGCAACTTCTCCAGGTATAGATTGATCGTTGTGCTATCTGTGTTTCGCCTTAGCCTTACAACATCATCTGGCAATACTTTTATGTACAGTTCGACTTTGATTGACGCTCTTACGCCCTATCCGTAAATGTGGTTTTTTTAACGTCCCTTAGTTCCATCATGGTGTGTGTAAGTGTACGATAAGTGTATTCGCTTCTGCTTTTCCACCGAATTTCTCCCGAATGGAGTCCTTTAAGACGGCTGTTTTGTCTCCCTAATCATTGAGTTGAACCAGGAGTTCTCCCTTCTGGGTTATTTTTATTCGGGTCACGTTTTTCCCTAACTTTGCTAGGCTTGTATCAGTCTTGACGTTAACCAAATATGAAATATATACCTCCTTTGCTTCTTGTTCCTGTTTAATCCCCCATCTCTTGCGAGTTACTGTATTCTACTCATCCTCCGAGTGGTTGGCACAGGTATATTATGAGTTTCTGTGCTCATAGCCAGGTCAGTGTAAGTTAGGTATGTTTCATATGAACCAACGCTGTCAAATTTTTGGCGGAGGCATCTGCAATAATTTGTGTTTTTTTTGCGGCATTCGATTGATTGATAATTTTTTGACCAGAAATGGCCACCAAAAACATTGATTGACCACCCTCGGTTCAAAATTTATTTCAAAAATAAATTTGGGGGCCAACTCCACGTTTTCAACTCCCAAATAAAAAAAACATTGCGGCATTAAATTGACCATTACTTACCTTAAATGACCATCAGCAACTTGACCGCCGAATACCATAATTTTGTTTTTTTTTTTTAATTTGGAGGTGCAATCGTGAAATTAAGCCTTTAACCTTTTTTCGGAATAACTTTTGAACCGAGGGTGTGCAATCAAAGTTGTTGATGGTCATTCGAGGTAAAAAAATGTTCAATCGAATGGTTACAATTTGGTGCGGATACAATTTGGCCTAGTACAATTTGGCGCAAGTACAATTTAACGCGGTTGGGAACAGGTGGGCGCACGTAATGTTGGTCGCGGATGTAAGTTGGTGTGGATACAATTTGTCGAAAGTACAATTTGGCGTGGTACATGTTGGCGCATGTACAATTTGACGCGGTTACAATTTGGTTCGGTTACAAATTGGTACGGATACAATTTGGCTTGGGTACAATTTGGTTGGGTACAATTTGGCGCAAGTACAATTTGTCGCGGGTACAATTTGGCGCTGGTACAAGTTGGCGCAAGTACAATTTAACGCGGTTACAATTTGACGTGGGTACAATTGGTGTGGGTACAAGTTGGCGCACGTAAAATTTGGCTCAGGTACAATTTGGTGCGATTACAATTTGGTGCGGATACAATTTGGCGCGGTTACAATTTGGTGCGGTTACAATTTGTTGCGGTTACAATTTGGTGCGGTTATACAATTTGGTACGGATACAATTTGGCTTGTGTACAAATTGGCGCAAGTACAAATTGGCGCAAGTACAATTTGGCGCTGGTACAAGTTGGTGCAATTACAATTTGGTACGTATACAATTTGGCGTAGTACAAGTTGGCGCAAGTACAATTTAACGCGGTTACAATTTGACGCGGTTACAATTTGGCGAAAGTACAATTTGGCGCAAGTACAATTTGGCGCGGGTACAATTTGGTGCAGATGCAATTTGGCGCGGATACAATTTGGCTTGGGTACAAGTTGGCGCAAGTACAATTTGACGCGGTTACAATTTGGTGCGGCAATTTGGCAAGAGTACAATTTGGCCCAAGTACAATTTGGCCCAAGTACAATTTGGCCCAAGTACAATTTGGCCCAAGTACAATTTGGCCCAAGTACAATTTGGGGGGGAGTACAATTTGGCGCGGATACAATATTGCTTGGGTACAAGTTGGCGCAAGTAAAATTTGGCTCAGGTACAATTTGGTGCGATTTCAATTTGGTCCGTATACAATTTGGCGTAGTACAAGTGGGCGCAAGTACAATTTAACGCGGTTACAATTTTGTGCGGATACAATTTGGCGTAGATACAAGTTGGCCCAAGTACAATTTGGCGCGGTTACAATTTAGTGCTGATACAATTTGACGTGGATACAAGTTGGCGCAAGTAAAAATTTGGTGCGGTTACAATTTGGCGTGGGTACAATTTGTCGAAAGTACAATTTGGCGTGGGTACAAATTGGCGCAAGTACAATTTGGTGCGGTGACAATTTGGTGCGGTTACAATTTGGCGTGGGTACAAGTTGGCACTGGTACAATATGGTGCGGTTACAGTTTGGCACGGGTAGTCTGTGTTTTTGTATGTTTATGTTGGCCAAAGTCCTTTTAGCTGAATGCCGTTTTGCTGAATGGAATTTTCTCGATTTTTTTAAGAAAAAAAAATGAAAGAAATTATTAAAGAGGTGTTGCTTATACTATTTCTGGGCTCTAGGTTGGTATTCCCAATATTTGTTTTAGTTATGAAATAAAAAATGGTGTTGGTTATAGGGTACTATTCTGCGGCACTAGGTTGTACACATATATTCAAACATATGTGTGCACGTACATGTAGCAGCGAATGTTGCTAACATTGAAATAACTTTGAAATGTAACCACTCCCTAAAGTATAATTTTCATCGACTCGGCTGTGTCCTGTGTGCACCAACTCTTTACCTTTGATATATGACAATCATTCATTTTTCATACCACACACCTTAGAATAACCCTTTTAGAACCCCTTTTTACATTACCCTTTAAACAAACTTTCACCCTTTCAAACGAATTGTAAACCCTGTCTTGCCTTTAAAGGGCCAAATTGACCGCTGCTCCAAATTGTTGACACCAGATTTTTGGCGCCAAATGGTTGGACACCAAACTGTCCGAGCAATTGGATTGGCACAAAACCAAGCATTGGATAATTTGAACGCTTTGGTTCTAAATGTTTTGTATTAGCGCCAGATAAACGAAGGCGAAAACTTGACACGAAGGCCATTGAAGAGGTGATAGTTGGATATGACTTAGCATCCAAGGCCTTTCGATGCTAAATACCACCAAAGACTGATAGCGACTGATAGCGCGATGTAAAATTAGTTTCAAACGTGAAAGTAACCCTTAAACCTTTTTCGGAATAACTTTTGAAGCGAGGATGGTCAATCAATTGACCATTTTTTGACCACAAATGACCACCAAAAACATTGGTTGACAACCCTCGGTTCAAAAATTATTCCAAAAATAAATTCGTGGGCCAACTTCAAGTTTTCACCTCCCAAACCATTTTTTGACCATTTTTTGACCACAAATGACCTTCAACCACTTTGATGGACCTCAGTTCAAAAGTTATACCGTAAAAAAGTTTATAGGGTTTATTTTACGTTTGCATTACGATTTTTTTTTTATTTAGAAGGGCAACGTGAAATTAATTCTTTAACCTTTTCTCGGAATAACTTTTGAACCGAGGGTGGTCAATCAAAGTTTTTAATGGTCATTTGAGGTAAAAAGAGGTCAATTGAATACCGTATTTTTTTACCTTTTTTCGGAAAAAAAACTTTTGAAACAAGGGTGGTCAATTAAAGTTGTTGATGGTCATTTGTGGTCAAACAATGGTCCATCGAATGCCGCAAAACAATCTCTATTTTCGATTTGGAGGGCCAAGTTCACGGAGCTATACTGTTAACTGACTCCTTACGTGCAGATTTTGGTCCCTAATCCACGACCGTTTTTAAATTACCATAGTGTTGGTCAACTATGATTAAGATAGAACTTATTCCATTCACATATTAAGTAATATGGTGGATAAACAAAATTAAAAATGGTAAAAATAAATATAATAGAATTGTTTTTTTTTTTGTTTGAAATTTGGGTCATTGATGTGTATCTAAAAACTCATTTTGGCCAAAATTGCAGATAGACCCTATTGATATTGTCCTCGATACAAATAATCACAAAGAAAAGTTCCAGCTCCTCCAAAAAGGTTTTCTTTAAACATAAAACCCCCGAACTGCAATTTTGGTCCAAAGAACACCCCAAAAAGAAAATTAGGGTACTTTTATCTTCCAAACTGAAAATTTGGTTAACATCGGTAATCCTGTTTATATTTTGATTATATTATTTGAAATAATTAAATTGCGGCCAGTTGGCCAGGGCCGTTGACGTTATTCCAATAAAAATATGATAATATGTTTTATTTCATAGATTCAAACATGAGCGATCGCACAAGACCACGTGAACCGCCATCCGTGCTCAAGCAAGCGGCCATGCAAATTGCGGCCGGAGGCTCTGCGGGCTTTGTCGAGGTGTGCATTATGCATCCGTTGGATTTGGTGAAAACGCGACTACAGGTTCAGTCAAAAGTGGCGCCTCCATCGGTTGGAAAATCGGTGAGTTTTATTAAATATTAAATGTAATATTTCATATATTAATCTTAAAGGAAAATATATAAAACAGACACCTAAACCAGACAAAGAAAGTGGTCTTAAATTCATAAATGACATTCATCTTAATTTTGATCTGCAAAGGTCTACTACAACGGCGTGTTCGACTGCTTTGCAAAGATGTATCGAGCCGAAGGACTCAAGTCGTACTGGAAAGGCGTAATGCCACCCATTCTGGCCGAGACACCGAAACGTGCTACCAAGTTCCTGTGCTTTGAGCAGTACAAGAAGCTGTTCATGTTCGGATCGGACAAGCCAACGCCATTGGTGAGTTTTCAATAGTCGTCAATAGATGTCGGTGGTACAGTTATTTGTTCTTCGTATACATATTGTTTGTGCGATAGACATTCTCGTTGGCCGGTCTCGGAGCTGGTGTGACAGAGGCCATTATCGTGAATCCATTTGAAGTGGTCAAGGTGTCCATGCAGACCAACACAGCCAAGTAGGTTAAAGTCATTTAAATATACTTTTTAAAAAAGAGAGACATTATACATTAATAGAGGCAATGCGGTACCCAGCACCTGGGCCGTCACCAGGTCCATCATCAACAAAGACGGCTTCGGTCGTGCTGGTCTTAACAAAGGCGTCAGTGCGACTATCGGTCGCAATGGTACCTTTAACATGATTTACTTCGGATTCTATCATAGTGTCAAGGAACATTTTCCAGCTTATGAGGTTGGTTTTGGAGTACTAGGCAGCACAAATCCTATAAAATCGTAATGTGTAATTTTACAGGAACCCACCTATGAGTTCCTGAGAAAAGTGGCCATTGGTTTTACGTCGGGCGTTATCGCTTCTGTGGCGAATATTCCGTTTGACGTCGCAAAGTCCAGAATACAGGTGAGTTCAATTTGAGAATGATGCAAGAGTTTTGTAAATACAGATTATGAAAGGATGAAAGTTTGACATTTGACGTGTATGGACGTGTTTTGTTCGCGGTCCTCTTATATTAAATTAAAAATAAGATTATTTGTGCCTCCTGTGGTTTTAACTCATTGCAATCAGTAAAGTGTTGAGTGTTTATTGTTAAAACACCAATTAAATCAATATTGCACGTATTTTTTAAAGTGTAAAGTGCAATTTATTTAAAAATGGTGTAATTCGCGCCAAAACTAGCCGCGTCCTTATTAATAGTGGGGTAATCCATATAATGACTGTATCCAGTAAACAATAAATGTAATTGCTTATTTACCCCACTATTGTCTGTAAACGTGTATTAGATTGAGTCCTCGCTATTCATTATTCAAGCAATATCTAAATGTGTATTTGATTTATTTTCTACCTAACCTCAATTCGACATGACACCATCAGCGCCAAAAAGTACGAGTTGTAGCACATGTAATGTGCGTTTTCAAGAAGGAAAGGACGATGCAATCAATTGTGACGGCTGCTCGTGTTGGTTTCACCCTAAATGCCAGAAGCTAAGTCTTGCTGCCTTCAGAGATCTAAGCTCCAGTGAAAACCAGTGGTTTTGTTCTGTATGTCGCTCTAAACCCAAACCACCTAACAAGACTAAAAATGAAGTTGACATCGTTCTTGAGCATGTCAACGAAAAATTTGAACACGTTACTTTTTATTAGTATGTGCCAAGTTTAAGATGGATCAGATAAGTGGAAGTGGGTAAGTCAGAGAAGGTGGCGAACGATCTTTTGACTGTCATACCAAAATGAAGTTAAAAGAATTTTTTTAAAAAGAACAGCAGGCCAAGCATAAAAAATATATATCGCCAACGATACACTAAACTCTCCAGATGAGTTATCTGTGTAGTATTGACATAATCCAAGTGAATTAAGGAGAATTCTTGGTTGACTGTCACATAAAAAAATAACGTTAATAGTCACAACTAGCTTGTGAATTATTTTAAAAGTAAATTAACGTCAATAAAAATACGAGTATATACATTAAAGTTATTTAATATAAGAAAATGTATTATAGTTATATATATACATAAAGAATGTGGCATATATACTTATTTACGTTGTTCTGATATCTGTATTCAGCCAACTTTAAGTTACACAATAGTCGATTGAGAAGTTGTGAGGTTTCTTAGTACATTGTACACGATTGTATTTATTATCTACATGGAAACATGCACGTTGCCAAAACTTGTATAGACATATCAAAGATTTCAGATGTTAAGCTGCGTGTTTTCGACATTATCTACTAACAATTTAGAATGTTACATGTTATACTCGTAATGTATTTACATATGTAAACTATGGGCAACATATGGTATTTATAAATTATAAAAATGTAAATGTATTTTATTTTTAAGTTATGATTAATAATATTTATACATATATGTGTGCATATATTGTATGTCCACAATAGGGTGGCCGTTATATTGATTATTTTCTGACCGCCCTCCTATTTACAGCAAACACATAAACAAACCTTTCGTATTTTTTTCCTAATTTTAAATTCATGTTTAACCTTTGACCACAAGGGTTAAAGTTTTCTATATAAATTACAATGAATTTTACAGACTATACCTAGTTGTAGGACTAATATAGGCATTAGAATTTTAAATTCTCAGAATTTATCCTACGAGCATGCTGCTTCAATTTAAAAAATAAAAATACTCCCCTTCCCTTAATATGTTTTATGAGTTACCCCATTAAAAAAATATATTTGGCGAAAAGGATGAAATGAAAAAAAATGGAGCGGAAACTTAAAATAAGTCGCCAAAATGTGTATGTGAAAACAGTGTACATATTTTTAATTGTAGTTAAATATTTATCTCCCTTTAAGGGTAGTTAAAATTTTGTATAGAAATTTTTAATGACAACATTTTTTTTAATAATAAGATCGAAAAAATATATTATTTTAAAATGCTTGCATCATTATATTTTACCCCCCAATATATATTTTTTGGGCTAAGAGTTTGGACTAAAATGTTAAAAATAATCGAAAAGGAAAAAAATAATCTTTTAAATCATTTATTCGATCCTATTTTTTTTTTATATAAAGAATTTTTATATAAATTTAAAAGCGGAAGAAAATAGTGATGAGGGAGACATTTTGGCATTTTCAGTTACTTTTCTTAACATTTCCGCTTTAAATTTTGCAACTCATCTCTTTCGCCAAATTACCTTTTTTATAATAAGGTAACTCATACAACTACAACCTATTAGGGGTAGACGAGTGTTTTTTCATAGATAACTTTAACCCTTGTGTTTAAATTTATAATTATAAAAAAATCTACAATTTTTTAAGTGCGTCATTCAACAAAACATCATAAATAACGGCCAGCCTGGTGGACAGGAGATGACAAAAAAAATCTTTGATTTGTTTTACCTTATAGACCATAAACATGAGTATACTTCGGCCATTTTATTTTTTTAACTTTAATGAAATCAGTATTTTACTTTTCTAAAAATTATACATGTTTGTTCCATTAAATTGGGAAATCGTTCCAAACTTTGGTTATTTTGCGGTATTTAATTTGAAGCTTTAGGTCTATACATATCCGGAAAGTAGTTTCTAGCTTTTATGTGATTAGCATACACAGCAATAGCTTTTCAGAGGATTAAGAATAACATATTTAAGAATAACTTATTTAATATTTACAATTGTGAGATCAATTCGCTAGAACTGAGCAACCTTCCAAAAAAGGTCGGCACAGCTCCTCCCGCATTTCCATTGTCTGGCTAGGGCAGCAGCGGATCGGCAAGATGCCTCTTCAGGGATTGTTCCCAAGACAAAACACATAAAACTTTACATAAAAACACCGAACACTAAAACAAGAGCTGCTCTAACGCCGGACCAAAACCCGGACGTATCATGCGTCCCCAAGGCCTTGATCCAGTAAGGAACCACCCGAGAGCCAACCACTTAGCCTCTCGTTCTGGTGGCTCCTCAGCGGAACGATCATGCGACCGTCCGCCGTGAGTGCTCAACCACGTCTCCCTTGGCCTCTGCTCAAACGCCTCTATATATAGCCGTTTGAGCAGACACATAAAAACGTACAAGATACATGTTATAAAACCGAATATCAACACTACAAAAAACTTTTCAGTTTTAAAATTAGTATCCTCTCCGATGCTCTTTTGTTATGTGCCCTTGCACAAGGTTTTTTGATCAAGCAAGAGAAGATTATCAAGTTCATGCATGCGCTGACAACAATTGCATCTGTGTGATCGTATCGTACTAAACACACTAAATTTCTTCTGACAAATGTTGAAAAGGGCAAGCAAGTTCACTGATTCCGTGATTCATTTGCTTTAACACACGGTCGTCACCATAGGCGGATCCAAAATATATTAGGAGGGGCATATAGTCACGAAATATTTGCGATCGTCAATAAATTACGTATGTAACTAATATTTTCAAAGATAGGTACAAAGTTTTTTTTTTTCAAAATTCTGTTCTTCAAAATTGAGCTTTTTCAAAATGTATTTTAGTTTATTTTTCCAAAGAAGCTTCTGAGGGGCAGTTTTCTTTTTTGTCTCGGAATAAATTGAATAACAAATAATTGTTGTCACATACACATTAACTTTACATTTTTGATTTATGTTTGTGACTTTAGTATTTATTCGGGTACATTTGTTTGGGCACAAAAAATATGTGTAGTGACAATTATTATTAAATAATAATAATTTTAGAATATATAAGCGCATCTACTAAAAAATGGCTATTAGCGAGTCATTTATTATTTATTTTAAGTACACACTTTATTAACAATTAAATTATTATATAAAATAAAATTATGTGGAATACATGTTTTTAAATTGTTATTATTTTTCTGAGGACATGTTTTCCCATTGGAACCGCCAATGGTAGTCACGATGCAACGTGACGCGACAACCACCAAAGCCACACGATGCGACGCAGCACTTGCACTGACAGTTTACGTTGAATAAAGTTCAATGTGCAATGTGCAATGTGCAATGTGCATGCATGCATTGTGCAAGAACTAAGTTGTTGTGTTTGCGCGCAAATAATGGAAAGTGGTTTAACATCTTTTTTCGTTTAATTCAAGTGATTCGTAACGGGTAAATTGTAAATGTTATTTTATTATATACTATTACATATACAGAAACATGCAAAATGCATATAGTAGAAATATGGATTCGTATAAAGTTGTGTGGCTGTTGTACATAAGGTAGAAGAAAATGTACAGAAGAAAGAAACAACATATTTATAAATTAAATTACCAGATTGTATGACGTATCTTTAAATGTAAGTTCAAATGTACATATTTGGACTAGGTACTTTTAGATATCTTTATTTAAAAATGATTATATCAGTGTACCAAGAAGGATGGCCATGTTTAAAATGTCTCGACAGTTTGAGATATCTGGCGATCTAGGCTAGGGCATCAGTGTAATTGTTTACCCACGCTTTCTTTAACGTTGCGTTATAAAGAAGGTGTTCAGAGGTGACCGAAAGAACACTGCGTTTTCGAGGTTTGGCGCTGCATGTTTGGTCTAGCAAGTATTTTCCATTTTAAAGTATTGTCTCGCACGACGAAAATAAAGGTATGAAAGACACCGATGCGTCCGGTCGTCCTCTACGGTTGCAAAGTTTGGTCGTGGCGGACGCGTTACAAATACAAGCTCAGTCAACTCTAAGGCGAACTGGACATTGTATATCAGTTGTAAAAATCAGTCGTCATCGGTGAGAAGGTCACGGGAACGAGAAAAAGGTGTTTTAAAATGGACAGGTTCACTAGAACTTCAGAAGACAATAGGTGGCTGATGTATGTATAATATTCCATTTGACCAGGGACGAATGGTGCTCTCTGACCGCCAGAGATTGTGACCGTCAAAACTGGAAGAGGCATGTTGGATGCAGCGATGAGCAGAGTTTTGAGCCAAGACATCTCCGCCAAACATATTAAATCACAAGCATTAGGCACATATGTTACAAGCGCCA
>JAAAKO020041484.1:0-12085 GCA_010015015.2 Bolitophila cinerea
TGACGCTATTACACCAGTGACACTGCACTTCCAGGGGATTACCCGTAGCAAAGAATCCACCGCGAGCCATTCGATCCGGCTGTATAGGTGCATCCTCTGGCCAGCCACTAAAGGTGTTCAGACGATTCTGCTCAATTTCCATATTGTTATACGTATATGTGTGGCCCCGTCTGCGTTTGATTCTAGTTCATGGTGTTTATTTTACAGCTGCGATATTATGCAAACAAAACAATTCACTGATTACTGATTTAACCTTCAGCTCTCGACAACCACAACGCACTTTTGGCTATATAGCTATATAGTTATTGGCTAGCTAGCTTAGCTCGGCTTGTGAGCACAAACAGAGGCAATTAGCACTGTGCTGGCAGCTAGGCTGGAACGTTGATTTACAAACTTGCAGAGAGGCCCCAATTCGCTTGGCTGCACCGTTTAACAACATATACATATACGTTATGCTACGTATTTTCGTTGAACAAACACATACACACAGCAGACAGCACACGGAGCACGCTCATCTACACTATGCGCAATGCAAGCAGAGCAGACGTCCGTCGTCGTTGCCACAACACCACCACACAACTGTACAAAAAACCACGATCAATATTGACTATTTGCACTGAATTTTGTTTCAGCGCTTTCCATCCTCTGGCTATTTGCTGGTCGGTAGTCCAGTGGCTTTCGGTGATCAGTACAGATGAGAATTCCACAAATCAGATCGCAATGGTTATAGTGCACGGGACTTTTCTGAGGGGATTTCCAGATATTTTTTGTGGATAACACTCGCGTTTCGGACGTGTATTTCATGCGGGATCTCGGGTTGTGATGAATGGATTGGATACGAAGAAAATCGCTGAGAGTCAAGAAGAATGTCAAATATGTTATTCAGCGCATTCCAGTCGCGGCAGAGAGCGCATGCGGCGTGCAGCTTGCATTCCGCAGGTTGTGTTGCCCGATGTGAAATGAGACATGTGTTTGATGTGAATAGTTCACAATAGATATTTTATGTGGCGCAAAACGTTTTTTTATAGATGCAATGCAAATATACAATGAAGAGCAGTTCCTCGTGGGTTTTGTTCTAATGTCATTCATTCATGAGATAATAGGAGCATTTTGTTTGTTTATTTCGAATCGAAATAATTGTTCTGTCAAATAAAACACACAAAGGTTAACAGTACGCAACCAAATAAATTAAATATTTTTTTGATCTTTTTCTTGCATATTTATTTGTTATAATCTAGGCAAATCAAATATAAATAAAAAAAAAAACTTTTTATTAGCATATAACTGTCAAAAAACCGCTTTGTTTAAATGTCACTTTTCTAAATTAGAAATTAGCATATTACGTAGAATTAAATTAGTTCGAATTCGGATTATCATAAGCTAAGTTTCCTGGTCAAACAAAACACGGCAAATGACTCTTTAAATCTTAGATTTGAAAGACGCCACCATATAGGCTCCAACATCAAAATTCAAAATGATATCCATTGTGAACTATTCTAAATTGTAACCATAAAATTGCTCGCCACTGTAAAGTGTTTTTTATTCGATGTCTTTTGTTCTCTTTGTGACAGTTCGTGTTCTGTTCATGGGCTGATAAGAGAAAACCAGCGATTGCCTATTTTCATTTTCGCATTTATTAATAAGACAGATTCGCGATTCCAAAGGTACGTCTTCGTCTGTGCTGTGTGGCAAAGTCGCAAAATATACACATTCAAATCAGTGTTTTAAAATCAGTCGACTTAAAGGTTAAGTCGCTAAAGTGTGTACAATTTAATTTCTTTGATTTTAAAATCACATTCACAAAAATGGCTATGCTATTGAAAATGCAAAAGGTATGTTTTGTATCGGTGTAAGGATTACGATTGTAGTGTAAAGGATCATTTGAATATAATCATTATTTGTGTTTCTCTAGTCATTTGACTTGTTGATAACGCACGATCTTACATAACTGCGTTTTGTTCTATTTTAAGAAACACACATTGTTGTTGTGAGCAAATAAATACGTGTGAACGATAAACGAGCCTTCGTTTTATAATTATAACCTACGATTTTTCTTTTTTCTTTGTATTTTAGGCCCTCGTCGGTGCTCGCAATTACAGCAGTGTAAAATTAAACGATGTCGTTATTGTGGCTGCCACTCGAACTGCTATCGGAAGTTTCCAGGGAGCTCTGTCCAGTTTGTCCGCCACTCAGTTGGGCGGTATTGCCATTGAATCTGTGGTGAAGCAGGCTGGTATTGCAGGCAGTGATGTGAATGAGGTGTACATGGGCAATGTGTGCGCTGCCGGTCTTGGACAGGCTCCGGCCAGACAAGCAGCCATTTTCGGTGGTCTGCCCACAAACACCGTTTGCACTACAATCAACAAGGTGTGCTCATCCGGTATGAAGACCGTTATGCTGGCCTCACAGACTTTGATGCTAGGACATCAGGTATGATTAGCAAATTGAAAATATGAATAATTTATATAATTTTCAATCGTATTAAAATTCTGTAGGATGTTATCATTGCCGGTGGCATGGAATCAATGTCAAATGTACCGTACTACCTGCGCCGTGGTGCCACACCGTACGGTGGCGTAAACCTCATCGATGGCATTGTCTTTGACGGCCTGTCCGATGTGTACAACAAAATCCACATGGGCAACTGTGCCGAGAACACAGCCAAAAAGATGAATATCACGCGCCAGGATCAGGACGAGTACGCAATCAGCAGTTACAAGCGCAGCGCTGAAGCATGGGCCAACAAGGTGTTCGACTCTGAGATCACTCCGGTTCGGATTCAGCAGAAGCGAAAGGCTGAGATTGTATTCGCTGAGGATGAGGAATACAAGCGTGTCAATTTCGAGAAGTTCGGTACACTGGGCACAGTGTTCCAGCGCGAGAACGGAACCATTACCGCTGGAAATGCGTCCACTTTGAACGACGGTGCCACCGCATTGGTACTGATGACCGCCGAAGCAGCAAATCGCCTGAATTGCAAACCATTGGCTCGTATTGTTGGCTTCCAGGATGCTGAAACTGATCCGATTGATTTCCCGATTGCTCCGTCTTTGGCTGTGCCAAAACTGCTGGAGCGCACCGGAGTGTCAAAGCACGATGTGGCCCGTTGGGAGATGAACGAGGCTTTCTCACTGGTCGTGGTGGCAAACACCCGTAAGCTAGACGTTGATCCGGCTAAAGTGAATGTGCACGGTGGTGCTGTTTCGCTAGGACATCCTATCGGAATGTCTGGTGCCAGGATTGTTGGACATCTTGCACATGTACTGAAGAACGGTGAATATGGCTGTGCTTCGATCTGCAACGGAGGCGGTGGTGCTTCTTCGATCCTTATCCAGAAATTGTAAGATATTCGATGGATATACATATATATTTTTATACAATCAAATATGGTTCATCCAGAAATTGTGCATTTATAATAACTCCCGTTATACGTTTAAGTCTATATACACATTTTGTTATGTATATTTTATAAGTCCAGACACCACATATATACTATATATGTATATATATATTTTTTAAATACAGACGCATTCACAATAATGTGACGAGAGTGTGTAGTGTGTTTTTCGATTTCGTTCCAGGGCAGCGACAAACGGCGGCGAGGAGAGCTCCGAACGACAACTGCCGGTACTGACGCTGTATACGCGCGATGAGTGTCAGCTGTGCGATGAGCTCGTCGAGGAACTGCGACCGTTTGCCGGACGCTTTGTGCTCGAGCGCGTTGACATAGCCACCAAGGCGAACCTGAAGTACCTGCGAATGTATCGTCTGGACATTCCGGTGCTTCGGCTAAACGGGCAGTTTCTGTGCATGCACCGTTTGAATGCGTCATTGTTGAGTCGACGTCTGGATGAGATTGAGGGCAGTGTCAGGTCATAAGTGTGTGTGTGTGGGTGTGAAGGGCAGCTAAGAAGGAGCATAAATGTTTTGCATTTTAATTTGATTATTGGAAATCTTTTGATATAGAACGCCTCATTTTTAATATTATTTCAATAATATGGGTGGTTCTCGGATTAATTAGCGATAATTTATATTTATTTCTGTTTTTGAATAAAAAAATCAGCTGTTTTAAGGTAAATAATTAAAAATAAATAGATTTTGTACAGACAAAATATTTAAACAAAGAAATATTGTAATAATGCACTCGATTAAGAACTTTATAGAAAAATCGTCAAGTAAAATGTAGGCAATCAATACGCAATCCTAAGCAAGTTATTTTTGGATTATAAGACTAGATTATTTAGATTTGATTAAAACATTAATTGCGATGAGGTAATAAGTTTGGAGGTGGAATATGACCTCCAAACTTAACAAATTTCAATTATGATGGAAAATTAGATTTTAAGTCAGATACAACGATTATTTATCAACAATTATTATCTTAATTTTTTCTAAGTCAAAGCCTATATTTTTGCCATCGTTTCAATTCCCTACCTTTAATTCTCCAGCCAGCAAAATTTCGTTTTCCGAGTCCCCTTCAAATTTGTCATATTTTAAAGGGTGTTTTTGAATTTTTTTGGAATTTTATCGAAAAACATAAATTACTTTATTAGAGATAATATATATAGAGGGTTTTATGATTCTTTTTTCTACACACACACCCAGACCCACTCTACGGGTCTGCATCAAGCCTTCTGCATATATTCACCACCCCAACATTAATATATTTTCCGAAATTGGACTAGTCCTTTTAAAATCTATCACCCTAAAGACAAAATTTACCAGAATATATGTCCGTTAGAGTTTTTGTACTGAGAGAGGGGTGGGGCAAATAAGTACAGTTTTTGATTTAGTGCCTGAGGACTTTTTCTCCCCTTCGATTCAAAACATTTCATAATTTTAGAAGTAGGTTTGAAATCAAATTAAAGGTATATTTAAAAAATATCTATAATTTTAAAAAGTGGGGTTAATCTGACCTCTCCTTCTAGGAGATATATTGTAATAAACGTCATATATTTTATATAATTTGCAAAGAGGAGGTGGGGAAAAAATGATGCCATCACTTTATAAAAGGTCAAACCTCGCATAGTCCGGCCTTTTCAGTTTTGGGGGTTATTGCCAAAAAAATCTCTATACAGTTGTTCGATTTTGTTCAATTTAGTATTAGCCGACCACGAACTAAAGGTTTGAATTGTCATAGAAAATATGAATTTGACACTGACTTAAAAAGGGTGCTGTTCCATGATGTTCCCATCATATATATTACGAAAATGTAAAGCTAAATATCGTTTTTTTAACTCCCCTTCCCCCATCGTAAACAGAACCGTAACAATATTGTCGATCACCCTCCAAAAATAACGTAACAAAAAGCCTTTCAACCCCCTCCCTTAAAAAAGATATCAATCCAAAAATGACGAAAATGTATAGGTAATTCAAAAATAATTTACTTATGATTTTATACGTATAAAACTTTAAATTATAATAATAATATTGTATCATCACCCTGCTCCCCTCCACCTTCCGTAAGACCTCGTAATAAAATTTGAAACCATCACCCTTCCCCCTAGAGCGTTAACGTAATACATGGATGGCCCCTTAGGCCTTTTAAAAAAAAATTGACATACTTTTTTTCATTTAAGAACCTCCCCCTTCACCCTCCTATCTCCTAAGGGAAACTGTTTTTTTTAATTATACACATATTTTAAATATCCCTAAATGGCTGAAGTGCTGTTTAATCCTAAGGCCTAAACTGCACCGGAAAATAACATTTTATGTTGAGGAAATCCTTAGGGGTGGGAGGGGTTCAAAGATTTAGTGAAAAAATAGAAAAATACATATTTCTATGCTTTCCGGGAAGTGTGGTAAATGTGTTATTAGGTATTAAATTAAAGGTATTTAAAATATCTATAATATAAAAATAAAAAAGAGGATAGGTGACCGACAACTATTTTAAACGGTTTTGTAGACTACAAAAAAGGACCTCTTTTTAAGGTTAGTATGGCCACCCCATGATAGTTTTAAAGTTCTCCAATACTCCCATAATAATTTTTAAAAGGTATTTAAAAAGATATTTAAAATTTTAACCATTCCCTCTATAAAGAGAATAGGTGATCGACATAAAATTTAATAAGGACCCATTTTTAAGGTTAATAATTTCAAAAGTTCTCCAATACTTCAGCTATAAAATAGCTGAGAATAATCATCTCATACATGCCTCTAAATCTTAGACGTCTGTTAGTGCTTTACCTAATTATACCTCACTTTTTATACGGTGATACTGTTTTTTTAGTGTGGCCTGTAGAAGGAAGCTCGAGCTATGCTTTAACGCCTGTATCCGATTCATTTCAAAAGCAATAAGTTTGATCACATCTCGCACAAAGTTAATGAAATACTCGGTTGTGAACTTTTCACTTACTACATACAAGCTACGAATAGCTGTTGAAGTTTTTAAAATTATTAAGAAGCGTAAACCTATTTATCATTTTAACAAGCTACTCTTTGCCCAATCTGCCAGAACTAATAACTTTATAGTGCCCAGTCATTCGTCATTAATAATGAACAAATCTTTTATAGTCATAAGCTCCATTGCCTGCTAAGCCTGGCGATGAGCATCAGATGATATATATATATTCTATTTAACCTTAATCCTTATCCTTTCCACATCGATTTCCACTTCTCTCTAGCTATAAGTTAAATTTAAGTAATCTTATTGTAACTTCTATAATCTATATGTATCACTATGTGATACTTTTGATACCTTAATAAACGAATTTAATAAATAATAAAAAAAAAATGTAATAACTAATGAATCACGAATATTCGTAAAAAAAAATCTGCTTACTGGGTTCCTTACATCGCCGTATGGCAGCCCCAACCGTGCAACCCTACCACGCAGATCTGTCAAAACAATGACACCAACCAAGATGGCGTCGAGCAGCTGTTCGCAGTGCAACGCTGAATAATTTTTTATTTGTTGTCCGTGCGCGTTTTGTTGTGTGTGTGTGTGTGCGTAAAAATCAACAGAGAACGCAAAGTCGCAAACTCGCTGGTCCGCAATAACTCTAACAAAACAGAGTGATCAAATAAAGTAGTGATCTTCGCGAAACGAGGCGCGCTCGACACAAAACTATCGTGGGTGAACTGTTTAAATGTAAATTGGCAACATGATAAGTGCAATCATATCGCGAATTGTTATGTAAGTTTATTATTATATATAGTGCATGTGCATATAGTGTTAAATGTTGTATATATATAGTTAGTTATGCCTTCTTGGCGGTCGCAAACCATTGATTTGTCTTGTGGCGCGGTGGCGAAAGGCCACCACAGACCACGCCGTGCGTATGCCGCGCGCGTTGTTTGTGTTCGGTGTGCTATCGCGGTGACAGGGACAGGCTGCGTGTTCGACGGCATTGGGCAATGACATTGGGAATGAGCAGCACCAAAGAGGCAAACGACTTTTCGTATCAGTATTCACTGTACTGATGAATAATGTTAAAATGTGCCCATAAAAGGTACTTCGCACACAGAAAAGTCGTGTATATGTGTGTCTAATTTTAGGATATTTGATTGTTTGGATGGAGTGTGAGCGCCCGCTGGTCTGACCGATTACGTGTCGGATGTGTGCTCAGCGGGGTGCAACGAAAACACGCATTAAAACCGAGCGCTCTGGCGGGCGACTGTTCGGTTGACAGAAATTGCAGTTCAATTTTACGGTAAACAACTTCGAGCAGAAAATAAGAGTTCACATATGCCGAAGGAGAATATAGTAAAATGGGTTTATGTGGTGTGCTATTTGAAAAGTCAGTCATCCAGAAACGCCTCTAGATCGGTGAACAGTTTTGTTTGTCAACGTTTCGATTTATAATATAACTTTTATATTATTCTTTTAAACACAACAAAAGCTAAGTTTATTATTCTAGTTTGCTACATAAAATAGTTTAAATAGGTAATTGCTGTTGTTTATCTAAAATGTGCATCCGATTTGCAATGCTGCATTTATTTCTCTCATTGCGAGGCAATTCAATATTGCACTCGCATCTCGACAAAGAAACAATAAAGTCTTTGTGTTGGACGCTTTACCGCAGTGCGCTTCTCGCGTCTCATCATTACTCTAGTATCAATTTTCGTTGCACAACAACAAAATTGTGCATTGTCTAGAGTTTCCGATCATGTTCAATTGATACATTTATAGAATTTGAAGGTGTTTTTTTAATATTATACTTATTTATAATAATTAACGTGTGTCCAATTACGATGCACGTTTCATCGACTCACTTGCGATTGCGATACACCACAAAGATTCACTCTTTTGTGTCGCCAGTAGCCTCGTGTTGTCGTGATCTTTTTGTCTGTCATCTGTGTGTGTGTATATGTGTGTGTGTGTGTCTGTATAACTATGCCGTTAAAAGCACGCTCAGCTACCCACTTAAGCAGACCGAACATGATGATTTTACTTTTTGGCTTAGTCATTCTGGATTTAGTAAATATAAATACATCAGATAATGCAAGTAGTGTGGAGAATTGTATTTTATTTCGTTTAATCTCATTTTGCGTTGTTTCAACTGCAAGCTTGTGTAACTAGTGCAATGACTGCGCACTTGTGATTATCTTAGAATGTGTTAAACGAAATATATATTGATTTTTTTGATGATTTGGAAAAATGTTTGATTAGTTTAAATGTGTTTAAACATTATGATCAAGGTAACCAATAATATCCCTTCAATAAGGTTTTATGCGCTTAAAATATGACCAAAAAACTTCAAAATATGCCCCTAAAATCGGAAAATATGCCCTAAATAAATATAATATTACAAAATATATCTAAATAATAAATCTGTAGACCTGTTTTATAAATGCTAGCGATACTGATCGCGTTAAAAAAGCGAGTATAGTATTATGTTAAAAATGTGAGCCTGCTGATTATATCGAGCAATATACATATATTGTTGCTGCTTGATAGCTTTATAGCAAAGAAGCGTTCATAAAACAGGCCTTATAATAACTTTTCAATAAATATTTTTTTACAATTTATATTATAAAAATTGACGTAATAATGGAAAAATGTACCCTGTAATAAATCCATATCTTTGAAATAAATAAAATTCCTGAATATTTGGATGTTGTTGTATATGCAGCAAGACATATATAATAAAGGGCCGTTTTATTTACGACGTTCTAAAATCAGTTTAGAGTTATGACTTTCTCTATCTTAGAGCTGACATTTAGAACGCGTTTTAAAGTTTGGTTTGGTTGACATCATGTAGAGATGCACACAACGGCAGCACCTACTGCATTGTTGTCCGATGAGTCTCTTGATGGGGCTGTGGCTTTTGTGTCACCGGAAAACGCACTGTTGTGACCAGCACACACTGAACAAATTTGCGTGACAGCCAGCACACCCTCCAGTTTTCACAGGCGGACTCCAATAATATACAGACCAGCCCAGGCTTTCGATAAGTCTACGATGCCCATTTATAGTGTCGACTTATTGCCAACTGTCTCTAAAATATACAAATAAACATGCCTATAGTTTTGTTTTTGGGGTTATTCATTTTATAGAGATAGAGCTCCCATGTTTTTTCAGGCTATAGGCTTCGGTCAGAAGCCATATCTGCAGTTACTGATGGCTGTTGCCCACAGGCAGATCTTTTCTTTTGTGACTTTTCTTTTTTCATTACACTCTTATTTCCTGTTTTGGCAAGATTTAGGCCCTGGACAGTCTGATTTTAATTTTGCGATGCTCTGTTACTACTCTAGGCTCAAAGACTAGTAAAAAGCTAGAAATAAACCTCTTTGGTTTGGTCAATACATTTTTTTACAGGATATTGTATCGTATAGTTTTTTTGGAAATAACCGTACTCCTCGTCATTCGAATCGTTGTAATCATCCCACAAAGCACACATACTTGTGATTTAACAAATTTTTGCAAGCACTAAATATAAGCAAAAAAAAACGACCACTTCAAACATAAGTGAATAAAATGAAATCGCTAAAGCATTAGCGATTAGCTAAAAACCTTGGCTCTAAACTAAACTGAACTCGTTTTCGACTACCTAAGTTAGAGCTAGCTCTAAGCTCGAGCAAAGTCTAAAATGACAGCACTAACTCGTTAGAGTCGGGTGAATAAAACGAATTGTTGCTGTGATTGAAAAAATCCTCGCTCTAAGCGGCTTCAACTTTAGAGCCGCGTGAATAAAATGGCCATAAGTGATTTTTTTATTTAAATTTTGAATTATTATTATGACCTAAAAAAGACATAATATGACCAAATAGGTCCTAAAACTTTCAAATTAGGAAGAAATTATTCTTAAAACAAACTTTCTAAATAATGTTTAGACTTGTAACAAAAAAAACATGAATTGTCATACTCTTGGTTGCCCTGATGCCATGGTATTCCGTGATTATATATCGCAATTTATATCGCATTCTTAATCGCATTTTTGGACATTTTTCATACGAATATTTAAAATTGGGTTTTGTTTTTGATTCCGAAGTGAATTTGATTAAATTTCAGTATTTTGTAACAAATTTAATTAATTTCTCTGTGTTGAAATATTTAATTAACTACTAATTACAAATAGGCTTACCTCAAGAACTTTTGCTTATCTCTAAAGGAATAACATAAACTCAAATATACACTCATATATACCCGTTTTGGGGTGTCTGAGAGACAAATAAAAATTTATTAAATTAATTTATAAAAAATGCAATTTAGGGATGTAGTGCAGCCCATATTAAAAAAAAAACTTTTAAAGGGTGTTGAAGTTGGTTTTAAAGTTATCGCCTCTTTCTAATTATGTTTTGGGGGATGAGAGTGTTTAAGAAAAAGAATGTTTAAAGACCTCAAACTATAAATATTAAAAAAAACATTTTTTTGAACCAATTGCCAGAGCTTTTACTCCTTTCTAATTTCTGGTAACAAATATTTTAGTTTTTGATAGTCTTATTATTGTGTAATTAATTAACTAATTTATTTGTTTGTGTAAATGTTTAACTTTAAAGCAATTATTGTGGAAAAAGAGCAAACTCTACAACAACAACAACAAGCTATTTTTGGAAGTATAATCTTCACCTATTATCTCTTGAACCTTTTGGCATTTTCTTCGAAATAGCGGAGACATGAAATAGACCCCAAAACATTTTCAGTACACAGCAACAATACAATTAACAAAAACACAAAGAGAAGAAGAGAGAAAAGAGATTTTGGGAGATTTTTACAAGGTATTGTTTAAAATAACCAGCTTAACTCAAAGCACATTTGTGTATTGTTTATATTATCGTACGATGCATCAGAGAAAACATGCATTTGCCCTGGTTATAATAAATGTCTAAATTAGGGTCTACAAAATTTGACCATCCTCAACACGTATTTGGAGGGACAGGATAAATATAACTTAAACTTATCATCATCATAAAAAAACAAATTTGAACATTTTATTTGGAAAAATATATTTCAAATGTTTTAATGATGGAAGGAGGATAGGACCCTATCAATGTGCCAGGTCCAGCACGTATTCTACTAATTCGGATCATTCTGCTACGGACCAATTTTTTTTTATGTATTCAGATTTATAAAGATACAATAATTTAAAAATAATATAGATTTTATAAATAATGGTGGAATGTTTTTTTTAATAAATTTAAAATATAGATATAAAAAAATATTTTTTTATAATAGGTATTCAAAAAAACACATACGAAAGGTATGAGACCAAAGTTTTTTTTAACTAATTTACTATAAAATGTACTTTTCCGTGATGATGATTTGGTGTAGGACCGTATCTTTGGAAGCGATTCCACCACTTAGGCCAAAAGAGTTGGCCAATCGTACTAAGACTCTGGTTTAGATTTGGTTATCCACAATTCGGTCTGATTTTCTAGCAATATCTGCATTCATCTTGAGTGGGAGTAGATGTAGTGATCTGGAACCTACCAAAAATTTCGGCTTTGGTGTTCAAAAGACAAGACATTTTGATATGAAGTAGAACGAAGAACAAATATTACCGCACTTAGCACAGTTTAGGCCATCTTATAGTCCCATCATGTTTAGGTGTCGTCTCGGATGTCGTTTAAGGGGGGATTCTCATGTAAACTGTTAAAAACAAGCCGTTTTTTGCTAATTTTTTTTTTAGAGAAAGAAATAAGT
>JAAAKO020041495.1:0-12085 GCA_010015015.2 Bolitophila cinerea
CTATTTAGGTAGTCGTTTTCGACTACCTAAGCTAGAGCTGGCTCTAACCTAGAGTGAAGTCTAAAATGACAGCTCCAGCTCGTTAGAGTCGGGTGAATAAAACGAATTGTTGCTGTGATTGGAAAAATCCCCGCTCTAAGGTGGATCTAACTTTAGAGCCGCGTGAATAAAACGGCCCTTGGTCTGCGATTTTAGGGTTGTGTATGTACTATTATTTTTTTTTCCGATATTAATAAAAGATATTAATAGATTCATGCGTCTTTGTAGGTTGTGTTTTTATTTTATAAGTTTCTTAATATATACTGGAATATCTAAGTGTTTTGTGCTATTTACTTTAAGTTTGCGTATTTTAGTATTCATCTTTAATAATTTCATTTAGTTTTATAGTTTTTTGAAATTTGTTCCAGTTAGTGTTATTGTAATTCCAGTAGAGTTTTGGCTTTTTTAATCGCGTTATTAGTGTGGTTAAGGTTTATATAGTTAGTTCAACCGCTTGGTGATCTGAAATACCGGCGTCTATTGTTTTAAGGTATGCGTTACTATGATTCTCTGGAAATATCACATTTAATTTATTTTGTATTATATAAAAGTCTAAAAAAACGATTATGATAAGTATGTTATAGGTGGGATTCATGGAATGAGCAAGTCTGGTTTTGTGGATGTTATTTATTTTCTCGAGCCATTTGACTAGAATATTTTCATTCTTGTTTTTTATAGAGTTAAATCAATTGCCTTGTTTTGCATTTAAATCATCCCCGAATATGTAAAGGTTGTCTTGGTATGCCTTCGAGTACAAATAATTGCATAAGTACAGTTTCCGCACTCTTATTAAATATATAAGCTACATTGATAAGCAATTATTAGCATGCGCACATATCAAATAAAACAATATGCATATATAATTTATAGTATATAGTATAATGGGATATTTCACAGATTTCGCACAACGATATAAAAGATTTCAAAACACCGACATTTTGAAATCTATCCTGACAGTGAGTCGAAAATTACATAGTTCTTTACGAAATCATACAAATATATATATATACATATAAATTTATAGTATTATATACTTGAAATGCTCACTCGGACTCAGTCAATTATTTGCGAGCGTGCGCATTTAAATTGGCAAGCGCAATTTTCCAATCCCGACCATATCTCGAATTCTGCAAATTATATTAATTTAAATAATTCGTTTATCTTGCGAATGTGTATCATCTGCGAGCGCGCGCAATGTAATTAAACGGAAAACTGCAATCAAATTATAATATGTAGATTCTAAGGAGAAAGAGTGAGAGAGAGAGTTTATTATATGTGTAAAACATACAGGTAGAAATATATAATAAATATGTGTGCGTACCTCGCAACGAGTACGCACACACACAAATAATTTATCGTACTGCAAATAATGCTCTTATTAATTTATATGCAAGCATGGGTGGGCTCACATTTACTGTAAAAATAAAGATACAAGACACACACATACAGACACACATATATATATAAATTAAATATATAAAACTCTAATACGATATCATCAATGCTGCTGGGTATATATATATATAGTTAGTTGCGGGTTCGCCAGGTACATAAAGTATAAATTGTTCATATACTTTAATTTAACATCTGTAAGGTATTGCAGATAATTTATTGCATATTTTCCGTATAAATGCTCGTTATAATGAAACATTTTCGCTGGATGCGCTCTTTATTACTGTCACGCTTTGAAGATAATATACGAAAGCTCACACAGACACCGCAATGCATTCTACAGTGCATACACTCATGTTCTACGTATTTGTACGTATGTGTTTTTGTATGTGTGTATGAGTGTGCGTCTCAGAGTTAAAGTTCTAATGCATGGGATGCGATTTTTTTAAATATTAAACTTTTTTCTAGTATAATATCCGGATGCAATTTATCCGAAATACATTAGAATAAATTCTAATATTATTTAATTTGTATATTCAGAGCAAAAGCTCTCATCAAATATTATAAATACAGCATCAAATATGATTTAAAAAATAATCTTAAAATCAATTTTATTATACCATTCGGAATTTTTTATATCTATGTTTGTAACAAATATATTTTGTATATTATAAAATATGTTTTTGTTTGTAACAAACATTTATTTCGATGATGGTTCTCGTAAATATAATAGAATCCCCACAAAAAAACGTATTTTTTATAAAATCGATTTCAAGGAAAAATAGTTATTTCTCATCAACAGAAAGTGCACTCTTCTCACTAAAATTTTCTATATTTCTTCAACTTTCAATATATATATATATATGTATATATATATATGTCTATTTAGCATGCCTTGGTTTTTACACACATTGATCTAACGATTAGTTCTTACGATTTAAGCACACATTTTTTACCCGAATATATATTTAACCCTAAACTACCCTGGGTAGTTTTTCTATTTCAAAGTGAATTAATTTTAGTAATTCATGAGATAGAGACTTCAGTTTTTAGTTCATCTCTACAAATATCTTTATCTACAATTTAAGACAATGATTTTTATTAATTTATTTTTAAACTAATGTTACAGCTTCTAGTTCGGTATTATCTACAAAATACCCGGGTGTGTTGTATGTATACCTAAAACAAATTGTGTGAGAAAAAACAATATTTTATGTCATTTTTTTTTTTTTTTTTGGGAAGTTGAATGTAATTGATGGAAAATTAAGATCATTGATAATAATTAGGTATAAATAATTCGCACATTACCTGTTCCTTTTTATGACGATAGTAAAAACATATACCTGTTTGCTTTACTTGACCAGAGCTGTCCCGGCAAGGCATAATAATAAATGGCAGAATGAGTATCTGCACTGCATTACGAACCACTAAAGTGTCCTCTGCCCTGAACGACGATTTAAAGGGAAATATAAGGTTATTGACCAATTGACTGATTAATGTACGCCGAGTGCTAACTTTAGACTTGAGTCCATAATTCCTAAAAGTATATGTTATTTTTAACTTAGGTGTAGAACACAATTTCTGTAGACATCAAAAATTTAGGGCTAATTTGTTTATTTGGAGTTATATTATAAACTTCTGTGGTTATATTTGTGTCAACTATGAAAGTTATAAAACTTGGAAGTTTAAAAAATAGAAATCGCCAAAATTTAAATTTGGTTTGCTCACTATTGCGCATCTCCAGTTTCACAAAATATTTCTCGAGTTACGAAAATATCTCTGATAAATTACGGAAAATGGCTCGAAAATGACGCAATTTGACATTTCATAACTCGCGAAATAAATTTGATACTTAGCAATGGCGATTTTGATTAAAATTGCTTAATATCATCATGTAAAATAACTTTCTGACCAAAAAATTGAGGTAAGCTTTTCTAAAAAAATATCGATGTCTATCCAGTTCAAATAATGGGGTTGTCATCCATAGATTTTAAGGATAGCTGTGGATAATTGACAGACAGCATGTTTTAATCGTCTTGTAAAATATTTGTCTTACCAAACAATGAAAAATAAGGTGAGCATTTCTCATAAAAAAAAAATTATAAAAATAATGGGGTATTTGTGAGTGGAGTAATTAAAAAACAAAATAGAGAACAAATTTTTAAATCTACTTAATAAATTGTTCTTCATCGCTCGATTTATTATTGATGTTAGATGCCCAACAATCCCAATTATGGTGCACACATTCTTCCAAATGCAGCCCAATGTGAGAAGAACGATGCGATCCAATTATTTTACGAGTTGAGTTGTATGCTTTTCGATCGATACTGACTGCATCAACAAAACAAAACTGTCAAGTTACCTCAAATATCCCAAGTTATGGCGCATAATTGGTGCAAAAACCAGTAGTTATCAATAACATGAGTTAAATTCGAGTTATAAAATTAATCCACTTCGCTTTTGTTGTGGAAAATATCCAAGAGTTATATTCTCGAGTTATCAAACTCCGCGTGAACAAATTTGAAATAAATCATGGCCATCCAAATTAGAAATTTGTAGATCTATAACTTTTACTAATGTTATTCATTACTTTAAAATCAGCGAATATAGGTAAAAAAATCAACCATTTTGCTCATAAATCACGAAAATAAAACAAAACTGTTTTCAAAAAAAAATCTTAATGGCTACACAAATATTTATTAATACATAAGATCTATTTATTTCAATTTATTATTTTTATATTTATTATTTGAGAGTTGTAATTAAACTGATTTAATAAAAATGATTACTCACAAAAGTAAACTCTGTTAGTGTAAATTCATGGTTTTATATAGTTTTGTGCTTGTTTTTTTTATTATTAATGTTGTTAAAAATTATCGCTTCGTTGCATTGTTGAGTAAAAATATATAATAAATTACTTCAAGTACAAATGTATTAATTTAGATTTTTCTGTCAACCTAGTGAGATTTCCAATACCAAAATGAATCGTATCGCCTCTTTATTAGAGCAACCCTAATTATTCATTCGAGAGTGATCTTTGTTTCAGATCAAAATTTGAATTTATATTATGATAATGGAAATTATGTGGTTTAATTAAATAGCCCATGCAATATATAAAATCCTTCCGCTTTCGAAAATGCTGTGTAACTGCAAAAAAATGCTTTATTCAAAAAGTACTTTCAATAGACGTTTACCAATATATAAATTATATTATAAATAATATTGTAAATGTTTTATTTATTTTATTGAATGAAACTGTCACGAAATTAATCCGCGATATCCTATATTTATACGTAAATGGCATAAAATAAATCGCTCTATGAAAATAAAGTCATTGTGCACCTTAAAATAACAGTTAAAATAACAACTCACTGAAAAAAACATGCTCTAAAAATATAAATGACAGCCAGAAATTAAAATCTGCCTTAATAAAAAGCTTTTTTTTTAATATTAGCGAATCACACTGAATCTTATTTATAATTAGGAGCCCATTTTTCAGTGAACTTTTTTTGGTAGATTTTCAATTTTTTGTTTTTTTTTAATATGCTACTGCAGCAATTTGCTAAAATTTGGAAAGATTAAAACAAGTGTATATTATTACATTTTAAAATATCACGATTCATTTTTTTTTCAATGATGAATTTGTAAATTTCTTCCAGCGTATGTTGAATGTGACCAGCGTTCATCGACGTTTGGAAGAGCAAGCTGCGGTTGAGATGGTACGTTAGGCATGACTAGAGGACGTGATCGAAGGAATCATACTAGCGCACAGGGGTCAGTTATGATGTTTATTCTTATTAGGTGCTTAGTGCTGTCAGCATTGGACACTGGCATTGATTATAAAACTTCCGATACCAAGGGCGAAGACATACTGTGGAAAATATGGAATGGCAGTATCTGGTCATATGGTTCAACATGGAATGCAGAGCGTAACTAGGATTCCAAAGCACTGATCCGTATTTAAAATGTGATCAAACATGAGCACTCTATACACTCTATACACAACATACAGTGCTTTACGGTCTAAAAAATCAGCACAAACTTCCATCATGAAACCAAACATAGAATATGCCTTTGATGTAGTTACGGTAATGTGACTTCAACTACTTGTTAAAGAAAATACCGATATTGAGCATTTCCTGAACTCTATCAAGAGGAGCTTCATCAATGCAGTACTGGGACAAAATTGTTTTCTTTCTGCAGAAGAATGTTCATGTAAATGGAAACTTTTCTTACACCGTAATGAAAGCATGTATAAATCTCATTGCAAGTTCAAGGCGTCTGAAGGACTCTTAATTCTACTAAATATTTTCAAAGCATCAGAATACATAAGACATGAAGAGTACCTGAAAAAATCTTCTACGTCATTTATGACCAAAATATACTCTACTAAATTCGGGGATGTAGAACGTCCAGCCATGAAACCATGTTGTGACCTCACAGTATGTGTTCAAATAACTTTGCGATAGTTGGAAAGAATCGCTACTCCTCGATAGTTTAAAACATCGCTCTAAAAACTCGATTTAAAAATAGGGTAGGACTGCTTTAAATGAGACATTAAAAATGAAGAGTTGAAGTAATATAGGGGCTATGTCGTCATGACCTCTTCCTTTGCTCACATCGATTTTTAAAAGTGCAACTGTCATATCTTGCATGCTGAATTGAATAGATCCCAAGTCAACGGAATCAGATTATTGTAGCTGTCGAGGTATAGATACTGAAACTACCACTATTGAACTCCTCCGAGATTTAAACGCTTTCATAAATTTTTAAAAAGATTACAGATTTCATTTAAATTCGCTGTTTTATCTCCATTGTGGACCATTGTGATTGGAAAACCATCTGTTTTTTTAGTTTATGTACGATCAAAACTTCTCATGACATGTCAGGCTTGAATAAGAGATCATTGTATTCCGATTCGTAGCAAGGGAAGTAATGCATTTAATCAGTGTCCATGTCAATAAATATGGGATTGGCATCAAGTTTAAAAATTTGATGTGCTGGTTTTGTTACTTGGGAGATCCTTTAATCGGCAAATGGCTTTTTTACTGAATGTTATCTGTTGGTCAGTTGCAAATATTTCTTGGTAGTCTTGAGTCCCTCGACCCTTCTGGAGGCCAAATTGTGTAGGTGATAATTTATTATATAGCTCTGCCAACTGTTTTAGTCTTAACTGCAGCATTTGCTCTAAGGTTTTTCTCATACAGGGATCGAGAAAGATCGGTCTGTACTATGATACGTCGGAAGGATCCTTTTTTGGCTTTGTAATGGCTAGACCATGCAGGCTAGCCATTCTCCGGGGTATTGTCCTAAATTGAAGATCTTGTGAAATAACTGGATCAAGATGTTACTTGCGACTGAAACTATATAATATATGACGTATCATATCAAAGTGTATTCCATCTCAACCTGATGACGAGTTGTTGCAAGATTTAAGAGCAATTTGAAGTTTTGCTTTTCACTGATTTTTGGGAAAATGGGCAGATTAGTGCAGTTGGAGGAACTAATTTGACGCCAAACTCAGGTGACACAGAACGAGATGAGGTCTGATTTAGTTCTCTGTAATTTAAAAAGCGGGTCTTTTGAAAGAGGAGAACAAAATTGTTTCCATTTCACTGTCTTCTGGTACTTGACGTACATCCTGAACTGGACTTGAGTTTCCATGAATTTAAAAAAGTTTTCCTTGGTGCGTTGTCTCTTAAATTCGCGAAAGGCATTTTCTTTAGCATCGAATTTTTGCAATCATCGTTCCTCCAGTCTCGCGGAGTTTTGCCAGAGATTTTAGATGTATTTGGAATATAGGTTTAGATTGAGCGTTTTGTGCTGAACTTAAGATGTGGTTTGAAAAAGTGGAGTAACTGGCTTGGAGAAAAGTTTGGGATCCAGGCTTTGCACGGAATCATAAAGATTTTCTATAGGTATTTTTCCCAGATAATATTTTCTAATAAGGTATGAGGTCGAAAGTCAATCTTGCCTTTACCGGTCTGGAGTTGTAATTCGAAACTATTGGTGGACAATATTTAATTTAGGGTAAACGCTAAATTGGATGCCATAGATATATTATGCATAGTATGTCCTTTTCTACTCTATTTAACTCTATTGAAAATGTGATAAATAATAATAGTACATAGAATAATATATACTATTTATAATGTATTATTTTTAAATGTCCCGCTGGTCTCAGATTCAAGGCGCCAGCTCGATGTGCGGGTAGTATTTTTATAAAACTATTCGAAAAGCAAGTAACTACACTACGTACATACGAAACATGTAGCTTTTAAGTATATATACATATAAAGTATATATTATGCGTAGTAATGTCCTTTCTTACACGCCGCGTGCTTAATTGATTTCATTATTTCATTCCGTACTGTTAATACGTTATGTTGTCTCTCGAAAATCTACGATTCCCAGCCCAGCCAAAGTGTACGAGCAAAATACGCGCCAACATGCGCGAGAGACCTGAGTCGCGATCGCGAGTGCGCATGCGCGCAAACATTGCTGATGCATGCGCACGGCGGCGCGGCGCGTCTCTGCGTGGTGCGGCCGGGCAGCCGGGCGGCGCGGCGGTGCAAGTTCGCTATCGCGCGTGCGCGGCCTTTTAAATAACATAACATATTTATTTACTCGTCGTATATGGAGAAACCTATAGGTACATATATATATATACATATATATTGTATATCGACTCACGCGAATGTATACGTCTGTACTTGAGAGTTGAGATAGTTTTACTTATATAAGTTCGGTTCTGATATCATGTGTGCCGAAGAAACGCGCTCTCGCGCAAGCGCACGCACAAGAAATATGATGTCCTTTTTATATTTTATTATAATGCACTTTCGTTGCTTAAGTGTCATTCAGACTTTATGATGCTCATATACGCGAGAGAATCAGAGAACAAGACACGTTTATTTTGTATATCATAAATATACTGCTTTTACAAAGGGGATTTTAAAATTTATAATGGTCGCATTAAATTAACAACTCACATATATACATATATATATACATATATATAGTCACTAACACGCACATCTCACAGCGCACCACTTTAAGAGTGCGGTTTGGTTCTGATTCCAAAGACGCGCACTCTGAGAAAGAGGGCGCGCGCTTACGAGAAAATAAAATAAAAAAATTAATAATTTTATTGGTTCGAATAAGACAGAGCGCATGTTTATGTGTCCGCTTCAAATGTGACGCATATATATATACCTGCCTACACTATTTTAAATATATATATATACTAAATGAATATATATATGTATGTTTGTTGTACTTGTACATTTTGTTGTTGTTGTCGGGGCATACGGGATGAGATTGCGCAGAGACTGCAGAGTGCTACGGTGGTCGCTGTGCGCCTTCGAAATAATGTTCCCACAGGCTGCGTTTTCAGGCGCTCGGGCACGGCGGCAATGTCCTCGCAATGCGCGCTGGCGAACTGTGTGTCTTGGGCAGCGTCTCCGAAATTCTTCCATTTCTGTTTGCTTATGTTTTCCGCAACCCGAAATTATTATAACAAAGGCACAAACGACGACGACGTTGACTTAACAGAACTCCAATCGAATTCAACCATAAATATTATCCCTTTTTCCGCGGCACACACACACACACACACACACATACATACGTATATATATACTTAAGATCGATGCGCATGTGCGCAACTTGTTGTTGTCGTCGTTTTTTTGTTTGTAGTGAGTTTTTATTTTTTATCTGTAAGAGATCAGGAATTTTGAAAAATACAAATATTGCAATAAGGTGGAGCCAGCGACAACAAGATACACGTCTGCATATTTCGTGTTTATATTTTTATGCTGCGTATAAAATATGTATATGCATTTATATGTATATATATATACATATATAAGATGTGCGTGCGTGTGTGTGAGAATATTGTCGATTCGATATTGAGTCGCAAAGCAAAATGGTCGCGCACACGGCTCAAATGCGTTGCTTTGTCATCCAATTACATTAATATTATACGATATAGTTTATGTATATATATATACTTATATTATTAATACATTATAGCAGATTATGGCGACGTGATCGCTGGCGACACGACAGCCAGAACAGAATTTTGAATGATTTGTGTCATGACGCCCAGACAAAAACACACAGATATTCTTATATAAAAATATAAAGACACATCGTATATGTATTATATATTATGATCTAAGACTAAACTCAATAAATTACTATACGAACCACATAAGCTATATTCTTTGATATACATAAATAAGCCACATCTCAATGCAGCCTACCGCCTATTGAGAAACGGACAGATAAACAAGATAAAATAATAATACAAATAATAATATTACGAGTACGGCGTATTACTTGTACACACACATATACACGTATTATACTAACATATATGTATATATAAATAAGATCTTATTGTCAAGCAAGGAGAACAAAACGGTGCTGAGCGGCACGAGCTTTGCGGTGTCTTAGCTGGTAGCGCATCCGTATAGGTACTTACGCTACAATAAAAAGGTGTTTCCGATATATATGTATAAATATATACTCGTATATATATAAATTTTATAAAAAAATCATTGAAATGGGTTAAACTAATCATAATGATATTTTTTATTTTTAAATAGATAAAACATCCATTTGAACTAAGTAATCCTCTTGGGGAAGAGCAAATTATTGCTCTTTGCCACTACTATACCCTGAATTCACGCCAAAAAGCTTCAACATTTTTTAAGTTTTTTTTAAACTGTTTTTTTTTTTTATATATCTGGGCAAATTGTTTCCTACAAACCTTTGAATTGTCAAGCCATTACGTTCCAGTCTACTGGTACCTCTGCTCATCACCCAGTATACAATTAACGCGAAATGCTTAGCACGTATCAAAATAAAGAAGCTGCAATGATGTAACGTATTGAACAGTTATCAAGACATTCGTGTAACCCAGGTATTTTTTTGATTCAACATTTATTGAAAAAACTATTTTTTTATTTATATATTTTTACATACTTGAAAACAGTGGCGCCAATCAAAACATTCTTGGGAGGCTACCAAAAAAATGTAATTTTACTTTAAATTTGAATAAAAACGAAAAAGGTAAAATATATATTTATTTAATATTGCGTCACTCTGAACTCTACTTTAAAGTCAATATTTGCAGCCAAGTGGGATCTCCCACCATGAACTGATATTTCTGTCCTACTTTGCTCCAGAAACATTCATCCCTCCGGGTTCTTCTCTTTTTAGAAATTCTCGCGTACTAATTCTGAAGAATTAAATGCCGATCTTACAGCTATACCTTAGCATGATATCTACCAGATTCAAAACATTAATGACAAGCTAGATTTTATTGAAAATAATATTACTGTTCTGTTTGATAAATTTGTACCTTTGATGAAATTAAAGCAAAATAATAGTAAATGTCCATGGTTCTGTGCAGAGATGGAACATGCCGAGATATATTGTGATATTGCCCACAGGATTTTGAGGCTGCCAAGGTTTAGTACTGATTGGTTACTATTTGTGAAGCTTAGAGATATGGCAAAACGTATTGAGGATAGGGCGAAAGCCAAATACTTTGAACCAAAACTAAGTCCTTTTCTATCCTCCAAAGAACTATGGCGTAATATTGAATCTATTGGGATTAATTCTAAACGCACTAGCTCTTGCTATTTAGATGTCGAGTCAATTAACAAATAGTTTACCACTACTTAAATTACTACAACTGCTTCATCACACAAAATACAAGCTCCATTATTACTTCCCCCTGCAAACTAATATATACAGGTTTCCGGTCTAATCATAGTACCATTACGGCCTTACTCTAGATTACTAATAACGTCAGGATGGAACTCGATAAGAAACATATTAGTGTTCTTCTTTTCTTTGATTTCACTAAAACTTTTGACAGTGTTGACCATGACAAACTATGCTTTAAACTAATAAACCTTTATAATTTTTCTTCTTCTGCCACGGAGCTCGTTCGCGCGTATGTGAGCGGTAGATCACAGATCGTTAGAATGATGTATGTTCTAATTATGTTGACCTCTTATGTGGGGTTCCACAGGGTTCTATCCTTGGCACGTTACTATTCACAATATTTATAAATTATCTTCCAAACGAATGTTTAAATTGTGACTGCAGTATGTTCGCGGATGATGTACAGCTAAGATTTAGCGGTCCTATAGTCAAGGGTAAAGATATTATTGCCAGAGTCAACATCGAACTTGACCGAATTGAAAAATGGTCTGAAGACAATGGTCTTAGACTAAATCCACTTAAAACTTAGTCTATATATATTTTAAAAAACAATAATAGACTCTTCCAGTTGGCCTGACATCAAACTTGGTGATGTTGCAATTATCCCTTCTGATAAAATTAAAAATCTTGGTGTAATTTTTAATAAAACATTGACGTGGTCTGATTAGGTCAGTTCCATTTGTGGCAGGGTCTACGGTGGCCTTAGAAGACTCTGGAGGTTGTTTAATATTATGTTATCCCACACAATATTCGTATCAGACTTGTTAAAACTCTTCTTATTCCCTATTTCACTTATAGAGACATAGTTTTGACGTCTTTAAGTTTTGATTTGCGGCGCAAACTCAATATAGCTTATAACTCATGCTTTAGATTTATCCATAATTTAAGAAGATATGATCACATATCTATCCAT
>JAAAKO020041517.1:0-27376 GCA_010015015.2 Bolitophila cinerea
AAAAAAGGCTGTTTAGAACTCATACGCGTCAGTTCGTCGCTTGGAATGGCAAAAAATTAAATATAAAGATTTCCCTTTTCTCAGAATTTCACTTAATATCCTGGATATATTTAAAATTTAGAAATAACTTTACCGACAGACTTCGACCGTTTGATTTAAATCAAAACTAACATTTTAATGCTAAATTAAGGATAAAATTTATGTCTACACGGAAAAAAAATATAATGTCAAATTAAGACATAAATGCAATGTCACTTTATCAGAAATAAATTTGAATCCTTATAGAAATGCGAATGCAAGGGTTTTGCTCTGTATGAAATTGTCGAGTGTTTATTACGAGGAATGACATATGTCCCACGGACATTGATATTCCAAAACGAACTGGGTATTTGCGCCTGACTACTCTGTATTATTGTTATATACTTTAAAATAATTGTATTCTTGAAATTATGACGGAAAACTATTTTAACTAAAATATCTCGAAACTTTTTTTTATTGTTTATATTTAAAATAATTTCAGTGACATTTCCATTTTTTTTCTAGGATTACAATTTTGTTTAATTTTACTCTGATAAATTTAAAATATAAAACCATTTTCACAGAAGCCAAACAAGTATTACGAAAAACTGGATAAATTGCATAAAATAAGTGCTTCATTTTCCAAAATGGATAAAACAATAAACCAAAAGGGCAATTTAACAAATACACAATCAAGGATACAATCCGTAGGCCTTTAAGTAAAATGATTAAATTCTTGTCCTGGTATACTATAAATTGAAAGAGTAAAACAAACTGTTCTCCTTATCAACGTTGGTTGTTGTCTTGTCTCTCTAGAACCGCTTGAGTCAGTCAATAAGACATCATATACTAAACTCGTACACTACAAACAGGTATGCGGTGCACACAGGAACACGTGAATATATCGAACGGAGAACGCACACACTCACACACACACATACAAAAGTCAATATTATATAAATTACATTAAGACGACACAAATTACTGATTCCGATTCGAACGTTCACCGAGATATTTACGAGTCATAAATTACCGAATTTACATGGATCCGATCCGAAATTGTCACCTGTGGATATCTGGCGGGGCGCAACACACGTCTTCTGGGTGTTAATGCATGACCTTTTTATATGCGTGTGTGTATCTGTATAGGCATATACTCGTACTATACTGTGTTGTATGTTTGTGTGTGTGTTAAGATATCGAAGCTGATGTGTCGTTCTGTATATATTTGTATATCGTATATATATTTTTTATATTTTTATAATATAAATATTATCGGTGTGTGGTTAACGACCAAAATGTGTATTATTTAAATTAGAATTGGTATTTGAAGGAAACGAAACTAATTCAAAACAAATAATAACAATAAATATCTCGAATAATTTGAAATCTCTCGAGTCGCGTGTGTGTCGTATACTTATACTTATATATATACAATAGCAATAACAACAACGTTACATTAAGTGTGTGTGTCTTATAGTTGTAGGTATTTGTATATTATAGTAGGTACATTATTGTATATCGGAACATGCCATTAATTCGAATTATGCAGATTCAGCGGAGTGCGCGCGAGCGCAGCAAAGAGTATGGGTAATCAATGCAAGTGCGCTTGAGCCGCTGCCGCCGGCGCACATTGATTAGTCAAGGTTTTTTGTGTGTATGTGTGTGCGCGTATACTTAAAACGCAAGTGCACGATCTTAAACACATAATATTAAATGTATATATTTTATAGTATAGGTATATAAATATATATAGTACAATATGAGCACGCATATCACATCCTTATGTCATGCGCAATCAATCCGACCTTATGCGCGCGCTCAAACACGGTTACATATTATAAGCAAATTGATCGTGATTTGATTGAGTTGATCATTGATCAATCATCAGTGATCATTTTGTCATCACTATAACATACGATCATTTGGCCATTGGGCGCTTAAAGCATGCTGCGTAGGCGGGAACTATCCGCATTAAATGCGCAATTACAGGATTGCGCTGGTGAGGTCAAAACGCAGCTGACGGCTCTATGTAATTGCATCGCAAATGTGACTATATACATTACTCATGTAATATAAATCCAATTAAATAAACGCTTTGACTGACACCTTATGATATATAGTATACAACCTGCGAGAAGCTGTCCGTACTTTTATATTTCGAAATATTAATACACAAATTAAATTACAAGTGCCACAAAAAGTAGAGTCCATTTTAAAGAGAATCCAATATCGCACATACTACTGCACAAGACCACGTTCTAAATATATATACTATAGAGGCATACATATATTGAATTTATAACATTTTCTTCCTTGTACTATATAATGTACATATACACGCACACACTCGCGAACTCGTTCACATTGTGTAAGTGTTTTATTTTTTACACTCTTCGTGTAACCTATCGCGATACAATGGAGGATCATTAGGTCATATTTGTCACGTTTTTTAACCGATGTATTTTATACGTATATACAATATAATATATTTTATATAAAATGTATATATTCAATAATATATATGTATTCTGTATATATATTTTATGTATATATGCAGACATTCTTCTGCGCGAGAGCCGCGAGCGCGCGACCTAACATATTGTGCATTTGTTTTATGTAACCGTGTAACGTGCAAATCGCGACTTCAAAGCGATTGCTTGGGCTCGCTTTTAATTTCCTTATTTTCAAACGCGCATATATTGATCATTTTGTGTGCAATATGCCATGCATACGTGTGTGTGTATTATTACTAAGTCAGTATTTTATTTTTAGATTTTTTATATTATAATTGAATATTTATTAGATTAGGTCTTAGACAGGCCGAATTATTGTCCACTGCACATTTGAATTTTAACGTTTTAATTTATTATTATTATTGTTTATATATATATTTATTTATAAATATATATATACTTACTTATTTAAATGAAATGTGTGCTATTTTACTTAATAAAATATATCTTTATAAAATGTTCCTTATTTCAAAATTCATTCAATTCATCAATGTTTAAAATATTAATATTTTTTTTAATAATTATCAGTTTATAGTAAACTTTTTTTTATTATTTTATTATAACATACTATGAAAAAAATAAAAATAACATAATTATTTTATTTATTATTAAAATTATTATTATTATAATATTATAATTATGTTTTTATCCGCAAAAGCTTAAGTTGCTAGGAGAACTAATTTGAACACAAAATAACGTACTAAACTCAAATAGGTAAACCATTCTATCAAAAATAAAAACAAGGACACAAAAAGGATACAAGCGTGCTAAAGTAACTGACACCATATTTCATCATAATTACTCAAGTTAACCCATTGAGAGGTTGAGAAATATTTTTCTACTTTTTTTTTTTGGATGGAATAGAGAATATAATACTTATTATCGAAACAAAGAGGACATAAAGCCAATTAGGCCATATGTCCACCGAGACAAGGGCGCTGACTGTTTTTTTACTTTATTTCTGACTGATTGTCAGGCTTTCTTTCTGATTGGTTTGCTGAATGTCATTTTGACTGTCTTTCTGTATGTCTTTCGGACTGTCTTTCTGACTGTCTTCTGAATTTTTTTCTGACTGTCTTTCTAACTGTCTTCTGAATTTTTTTCTGACTGTCTTTCTGACTGTCTTTCTGACTGTCTTTTCGAATGTCTTTCTGACTGTCTCTGTAACCGTCTTTCTGGCTGTTTTTCTGACTGTCTTTCTGACTGTCTTTTCGAATGTCTTTCTGACTGGGTCTCTGTAACCGTCTTTTCGAATGTCTTTCTGACTGGGTCTCTGTAACCGTCTTTCTGACTGTTTTTCTGACTGTCTTTCTGATTGTCTTTCTGACTGTTTTTCTGACTGTCTTTCTGCCTGTCATTCTGACTGTCTTTCTAACTGTATTTTTAACTGTCTTTCTGTCTGTCTTTCTGCATTTCTTTCTGACTGTTTTTCTGACAGTCTTTCTGCCTGTCATTCTGACTGTTTTTTTGACTATATTTTTGAATGTCTATCTGTCGGACTTTCAGACTGTCTTTTTAACTGTCTTTCTGACTATCTTACCGACTTTCATTTTGATTGATTTTCTGACTGTCTTTCTGACTGTATTTTTGAATATCTTTCTCTCTGTATTTCTGACTTTTTTCCGATTTCTAACAGTCTTTCTGACTGTCTTTCTGACTGTCCTTCTGACTGTCTTTCTGACTGTGATTATGATTATCTTTTGCCTGACTTTCTGACTGTTTTTCGGATTGTCTTTGCCTGTCTTTCTGACTGTATTTCTGACTGTCTTTCTTCCTGTCATTCTGGCTGTCTTTCTGACTACATTTTTGACTGTATTTCCGATTGTCTTTCTGACTGTCTGTCTAATTGTTTTTTTATTGATTTTCTGACTGATACTGACTGATACTGTTTCAGTCTTTCTTCTGAATGTGTTTCGGCCTGTCTTTCTCTCTTTTTATTCTTATTGTTTATGACCGTTATTCTGGCTGCATTTCTTATTGTCTTTGTGACTGACAGAGCTCCTGACTTTCGTTTAATTTTACCTGATTTCGAGAATTATATCATATTTTTAGATTCCCAATTATTTTTTCTATGATTTTTGAAGATTTTTACAAAAAATATATTTCACAATAAAAAATAATTTCTTGGTAACAAAAAAATATGATAATATTAATCGTTTCAGATATGATTTGTCAGTTGAACTTAGATATATTTTTCAAAACTTTAAAGCTCCTTCTATCACTCATTTCATAATGCAATGAAATAGTGTTTTAGGTATATAATATTTCCATTAGTTTCGTTTGTAGTCATCTAAAAAAAATAAAATAAAATATAGCGTAAAAAATCCAAAAAATAGAATCCAATCTTGTACTGAAATAAAAAAAGACCAAAAGACAAACCACAGACATTTATTGCATGCGCTTGAATGAAACAAGTTAGTATGTTGCCTCCAGCCAAACAGACGCATAAAACCACTCAAACTCACACTCGCAGACACACTGACACACACACGCACACTATAGCTAGAATTCATACACACAAACACACATAAATGCACAGATATTACACATATACATACACACACACACATACGAAATATACATACATATACTATTATACTCACACACACACACACAGATAAAAAGCTTTCGCGCAAAACACTATGTCCAATAAATCATAATTTAATTTATACGCTGGTCGCATACCTCCGAAATGTTTGCTTTTATTATTTAATTTAAACGGTCAACAAGACAAGCATTATTAATTCGGTAAAGATAAATAATAGACGCGAGCTCAGGAATGATCTTTAGATATATATTATATAGTATGTATGTATTGTATTGTACATGTATATAGAGGCAGACTCATCATATATACTGGCATATGTATACTGTATTTATCTGTGTTCGTGGATAACGTATAAATACACATATATATTTCATATTTACCGTCCGTCGCTCGCCAGCTCGACCAAGAAGACGGATTAGTTTAAGTGTTCGGTAGCCAGCCAGCGCGTCGCAATCCGGCAAACGATGTGTTTGTGCGTTCGCGTGCGTTTACGCTCTCACCTATAGTATTTAGTATACAAATGAGCTTCTTAGCGTGTGTCCGTGTCGTGCGCCGGCCCGAGCTTCGTTAAAACATAGAAAAAAAGCTATGCTATGCCTAAATGCTACTTTTAGGTACACTCTTTTGACGCGTTCATAATTGAATCTTGATCTCGAAGATGGGCACTTATAGATTGAGAGTGTGTGTGTGTGCGTGCGTGCGTGGGACACGCGTGTATTTTCCTTGAACGTACACGCCACGTAAGTTCATTGAACTATCAACTTCCGAAAGCTTTGCGACCGGCCATGACTTAATCTGTATATCGTAAACTGCCTCTTATAGATACGACAAACGCACCATTAAAATGTATAACATGCTGGAGTACATACCGGACAGACGACAGAGTTTATGTATATGTGCAGATAAACATGTATAACATTTTCCGAGACACGCTTTTGAGGCGTAAGCACTGCAGACGCGCACAGTGTGTTGGCGAGGCAAACTTTTGGATTTTTTTTAGGTTGACTGCAACCAGATTTTTTATTTATTGAACTGTACTGCCACGAAATACCAATTTTACAAATTAAGTGAATTAAGGATTACAGTCACAAAAGCTAATTTTCTATATTCTAAATTGTTCTGTCTGTTTTTTTTTATTTCCCAGAGTTATTGGTTTGAAGGATTGCTCATATCTTTGAAAAAATTTGGATTTACGATTGATCTAGCTACTGGGCTTAACGATTACCTTATATTATTTTAAATATGTTGTGTTTAAGAGAAGGAATTAACTAATTCTCATTTCATAAATTTTCAAATGTTCAACAAATAACATCAGTTTTGTTGACGTCTTATTCTATTAATTATTTTCGGCATTGATTCTCGTCTAATTAAAAAAATATTCACAGATTATAATATGTATTTAAAAATTGTTAAACACCAAAGAAAACATTTTAAAAAACTATAATATATTTAGAAATATGTGCGGGCCTGAATTTTTCAACCTGCCCCGACCCGCCGAAAATATCCGTCGACTCGAACCAACCCGGAGAGTAATATCCATTTTTTTTTAAATATATAATTCTTATTTCAAATGTTTGTGAATTTTATTTCTAATTATACCAAAAAATCATTTTTAGAATATATATAGGAAATATTTAAAAAATATTAAATATAAATAAAAAAACAAAATCAGTAAAACTCTAAATTAAGTAAAAAAAAATTCAGTAAGAATAAAAATAAAAAAATAAAAAAAGGAAAAAACTAAAAATGACAGTTAAAAATGGTTCATCAAACAAATCAACCAAACCCACAACATAATTAACCCGACCCGTAATTTGTGTTTTTTTGCCGACCCGACCTGCAAAAATTGGGTTGCATACCTCTAATATAGAGAATGCAATTCCTGGGAATCCCAAAAATAATTTGAAACCGGTATCTAAAATGGTCGGAACCAAAAAAAATTTTTTGGTCTTGGAACCGGGTAATGAATTATTGGATTTCCAGATTTTTTTCCTTGTTATTGTTTTGATTGCATTTGATTAATTAATTAATAATAAGTAACATGCTTTTAAAAAAACTTATTACTCGTTGTACACAGTGCAGTGCTTACTGCAAAATGCAATATTTATAATTTTCGAAGATGTGATACAATTTAATACAAACAATTTGTATCCGCTTACAAATCGTTCTACTAGAAGTGAAATATACCTATTAATAAGTTTTGACTGAAGTAATCAATTTAAATTTAACACTGAACTGTCTCTAAAGAATCAATTTTTTACGTTTTATCTAAAAACGAAATTTATAGTTTTTATTAGATCTCACTTCTTTTTAAAATCTACTTTTTAAAACCGTAATTCGATCATAACCAAGTAAATTTTTTAATAAATATTTGATTATAAAAAAAACACCTAACATTTTTGTGTGTTTTTCTTTTTACATCTTTAAAGAAATTACATTAGTTATTAGAAATGTAGATTTTTAAAATATTTTTAATTAAATTTGTATTTTTAATAAAATGAGATAAATAACTAAATTATTTTTAAATTAAATTAGTTGTGTTTTCGAACAATATTGAAAGATTATCCTTAGTCCATTTCCTCTGTATCTATATATTAATTAAATATCTATATATTAAATAAAATTATTTCGATAATTTATTGATTATTTTTGTTTTATTTTGACATTTTAAAAAATTGTGAAAGATTTAAAAAATAAAATATAATTTAGATTATAGAAAATTAACAACAAAATAATAAATTAATTTATAAGTCTAAAATGAATTGTATTATTTATGTATTTTTTTAATAGATTTCCGTGTTTACTGTATCAATTATAAAAAAAATGTTAGTGTGTACAGGACCTCCAGCTGAAGATTATCAGCAGAAACGATGTCGGAATAGCAAAAATCATCTTGTCTAATAGATTATTATAGTTTTTCATGACATAATATCGGATTTCCACCTAGTGGCCAAGTGGACATTTTGTGGCCATTTGATGGCCATGTAAGTGAGAACAGTGACCATTTACTTTGCCATTTGAATACAAATGTTTATTAGGTGGCCATTTAGGAATAAAGAACCAACATGTGGCCAATATTTTCGCGTATTGGTTATTTGACAGTGTATTGTCCAAAAAAGGGCTGTATTTTCACAAAATGGCTAATTGGCCATTTGGGCCATTAATATTATTGACCACTTGGCCACTAGGTGTATATCCGGCATAAGTGTGTGGGTGTCTTTCATCCTCTCAAATAATTTTATTAAATTAAAATTGTCACCATTATTCTTGAATATTTCAACATTACACCGTTTCTACACTGTGTTATTGGCACCTCTTGTCCACTTGAGCAATCGTCCGTGTATTATTACGTGTACGTGCGTTGCGACAAGACCAGAAACATGCGCACGCGTGCGACACAGCCAATTTGACAGGAAATTACCAATTTTTATGACCCATGTGTTTAAAAACGAGATAACTATTCAGCGCGTCCGTCGGCAGGCTGCTCGCTGGAATCCATCGTCTTGTTTCTAAGTCTATAGGAAACCATCACAAGCCGCACGTTGCTATAGCTGTCTGGAAATGATTGCAAAACGCGTTTCAAGAACTCGTGCACTCTCGCGCGTCGGCCGCCACATTCGTAAACACCATAAATACGTCGAACATTAAGATAGAGGAATTTCCATGCATATTTATGTGTATGTGTACTTTACTATATTATATGCATAAGACGTGTTTGCATGTATACAATATATATGTATATATATATATATCTACATTGTATTGGCCGCGTGCGCGGAACACACAATTTGTGTGTTTGAGCGTTTCGCGGTTCCGAGATAGTGGCGCGCCGTCGTGCGACAATTCCGGCCGAGCAAAACACTTTATTTCGCATAAATACCGCACGTAGATTGTACGTAGTACGTTCAATGAGTGTTTTTTAGTGATATATATACAATATACATAATACATATATTTATAAGTATAAATTTCTATATATATTCGCAAATATTAGAGAAAACATTTAACCGGAGCAAACAAGACAGAGACTGGCAAATAATACTGACACACGCATATAACAAACGATTCCTTATCGCGATCAAATAATGTCAATAGATTTTCGAGTTAAAAACACTTAAACATATTTCTTATCAGTATATATTTATACATATCGTTTGTCTGAGTGTATGTGTGCGCAAAGTGCGATATTGTTAGGTGTTCATTGCACTGCACTTGCTTAGAAAAATGTTTGTGATTTAAAAAATAAACAAAATATTTCAGGTAAATATTTAGCATTTAATTGAGCAAGCTATAAAAAGTTGAAAGTTTACGGTCTTGTTTTATCAATAATTATTTCAAGAGTATTTTTGCTTGTTTTTTTGTTTAATAATAATTCAGTTTAATAATAATTCTTAAAAAAATAGTGCCACAAATATATAAACTATGCCAATACGTTTATTTTTTGCCACGCATTTTTTACGATCAAATTAGAATAGTTATGTATTGTTACAACTTACAAGAAAAAAAAATTGTTGCTAAATAAACACAAAAACGTATTAATTATTATTAATATTATAATTATATCACAAAAAAAATACTTTTAAAAAATCTCAAAAAAACACCATTAATTTGAAAATGTGCTGTAATAAAAAAGTTTAAACTTTTTTTTTAACTATTTATTTTTGGGCTTATGTTTTATCACAAAAATATTTTTTAGAGACGTATTTTTTTTTGTGGACATGTCAAAATTTAATTATGTGATTGGTTTTAAGCTTATTTCATTAACGAACATTTTAATTATTGCCTTTAGTTTAACGTATTTTTAATGAGTTATCGTTTGCCTGAATCTGAATTGGTCAATATTTTCGAAATTTGTTTTTTCATTTGATGACCGATTATCTTGTATTTTTTCATAATAATCTGGCAATATGGTGTTTTAGTCAGCTTGATTTCTTAGGATTAATTATTATTTTCAAATGTATAGTCAATGGACGACAGTTTTTTAGTTAAATTAATTATTTTGAATATTTGCTTTGGCAATCTGTTAGATCCTATGTTACTTTGTCCAAAATGGTCAATTTAAGGACTTCTCCGTTGGCCAGCTTGGTCATGTTGATCTATGCTGGACAATATTTCAATTTGGCCTACATAAACTTGGAAATGATTGTAAAATATTCATTTGTTTTTTTGATTATTTTTGCTAATTTTTCATATTATTTCTATAAATGAAATATAAAGGTAAATATGACTTAGCTTTTTCATATTTGTCGGATTAATAAGAGCTTATAAAGGTTCTATTCATGCTTAATTCAGCTAAAAGGTCCATTTTTGAGTTTTTACAGTCCTGAATAACAATGTTTAGTATGGCTTTACTCTAAATGACTGAAGAAGACCTTACACAGAGAGCTTAAAAAATTAATATATTTCATATCATCATTTTCAAATTACTCGAAAGATTCATCAAAAAATATATACGATCTCATCAATATTTTATTTTTTATTATTGTTTTGCACGTTTGTTTTTTTTATTTGCATTATATTTTTTTAAATTTTGTAACTTTTAGTTTACATTTTTTAATAAAAGAATTTATATATTAAAAAAACATTTAATCATTGTATAGCATAACATTTTTTCACAATTGTTTTTATTGTGACAAATTAAATAATATTTGTTACAATAAAAACAATTGTATAGGCATTTTTTTTATTTTAGGCACAATTATTGTTAATAATTTAATGGCATCATATTGCAGATATTATTATTTTTATTTTGGTTGTAGTGTGTATCGTCAGAGAAAGCAAAAGCTTGCTCTATCGATTATTTGTGTGTATCGATATTTTTATCAATTATTATTTAAGCGATTTTGGGCGTTTTTTCACTAACAATTATTAATTATCTAAAATAATTGCAAATTGGCTTTGGGATAAGTACTTAATCATTGCTATTTCTTGCCAAAAAAAAATTTATGAACTGATTATATTAAAGCTTATTGCATTTTATTGCACGAGATTTTTCTAATTGCTAATTTAATTAAAAAAATCCACACAAGGTACTGAGACCTCCATTAATTGTTGCGAAGAGAATTTGAATTTTCCAAATCTAATCCTATCGATAAAATGCACTGATTTGTTTATCAATTGGTGTCGGAATATATTGGAGCCTACTATTCTGACACCGATTGATACCGATTTAATTGAATAATCAATATTTTGATCTTAAGCGTTGATACTTTATATTTGAATAGAGGTGAAAAAATAATTGACTAATGAGTAATGTATCAGGCCTTCAAGTTAAGTTGATCAATAATAGTGTTATCGAAAAAATCTGAAAGTATCCATCGTGAATTAAAGATATATCACAGTGGTATTTGTCTCATACAACAATAGGTTTTACATTTTCTAAATATAATTTAAATTAAATATTTCTGCAAAGGCCTCACGAAAATGAATAATTCACGTTGTCCAATTCGATGCACACACTCACGTGTACTTTCATTGATTTTTTAAAATTGCAAATTAATTTCGATGATCGGTAGCCGCGCAACGTACATAATCTATGTGTAAATGCATGTCTAATGCACCCAGGCCACAGAGTATATGCATTTATAACACGGTGCTGTCGCTCGCGCGTTAAATATTGAGCTCGCGTGCACCGCTTGCGCCAATATGTATAAAACATGCGGCTTTAAGTGAATTGGTCACGATTTTGATATTTTGTTCTGAATTCTGTGCAGAGAACATTCTTCGATGGGAAATTTCGAAATTGCCTCCGTCTACGTGTGAGTATGTGTGTGTGTGTGTGATGTTCGCGCAAGTATTTATAATATGGTAATGGATTAAATAATATTGTATATATATAAATTATAATATAATAATGCATTCATGTTTGCACATAGTCAAGAAACACACATACTAAATACGTATATGCACGTAATTGCAGCAGAGCTCCTCGTCGACAGATCGGTTGCGCGCCATTGCGCAGCGTACGTGTGGCGTGCGCGTATTTTGAACATGAGCAAATTGATAAGAGCAGATTAGCAGCGCAACATCGGGCGCATGCGCGACATCACAGTTTGCCTGGTTGAGCATAAATGGAGGAAAATCAATCGATTGTGTAAAACGCGGTAAATGTTACCCACAAATACCAATATCGAGCTGCTGCATTATGCTCATGTTTTGGATGTCTCTTATATATGGTATATATTATGTCTTTTAAATGTTAAATCGAATATTATTTATGTATAATTGTATATAGTATACGAACGGTACGCAATCTAGCCCGCATTATAGTAGTTATATATAAATACTAAATCATTTCATACGATTTATAGAAAACACAACATTTTCGTTATAAATTCCTTGAGCATTGCGAAGAGGAGGTGGTCGCAAAGCGCAGATTCCTCGCCGAGATCTCTGTTGAAATAGTCAATTATTTTTATTTGATACATGTACAAATGAGTTTTCCTTTAATGTGTGAACTTTATAGTTGTTGCTTGTTGGGAATCACGTAAAATGGTAATTTACGATATGACATATTGACTATTCGAGTATTTATTCAAATATATTCTAGAGAATCGTGCATATATGTTGATATACTGAATATATATGGAGCGCCTTCTAGTGGGACTTTCATAAATTGACATTCGAAGATCAGCACAGTTCAGATACTTTACATGGGGTGTGAGTTGAAATATGTTTTGATACAGTCATGCAGTGTTCATTTCGATGCGATGTGTATTGGTATGACCTCGAAATGAGCATATTGGAGTTCGGATTTTAAGCATGTGTCTAACTACTAGAAAATATTCCATGTTGACACGAGATTATCGTTGTTGATATAAGGACTATCGTTTGGCTATATTATTTATGAAAACATGAAAATTGACACAAAAATGGTTAATCTACATCAATGAATAAATAACAAACGGATAACTTCGCTTTGTATTACAAAAATTAGTATTTTATGTACAAGTTTTTGTGTTGCATTTTTTAATTTTACTTATCCGCTTTACCAAAGTGAAATATCAATTAAATTTGGCTTTATTTTTAAAATTGTAATTGATTTTATAATGATTAATATTTAAGAATTATTTTTTATTTTTAAATTTTTTTTTTTATAAAATCAACAATCAATATTTGTATATTATAATAATTATTGAATCAAGAAAATAAAAAACAGCACAATATAAGAAAAACATTTTACAATGCATGTACACGTTTTCCGCGTAAAAATTGCTTGTCGTAAAGAAGTTCAATTTACATACCAAAATAGAATTTAAATATAAACATTTGGGAAACCCTATAAAATAATTTTCTGCGTAAACCAAAAAAGTTTAAGCGGTATTTTTAATTTTTAATTACAATCTACTAAAAATAATTTGAATATCGTAATAGTCCATTTGGGATAGATATAGGCAAATTTGAAAAAAAATAAGTTTTTGCTCCGGAAAACTCCGGCGTAATTAAATAATGTATTTTTTTTCTTTTACACCTAGCTGAGTCTTCTCATATTTGCTATGCTGGTATAGAAGCCTAAAAGGAGCCTAATTTTATTTTTTTTATTTTATAAATTCTAGATTTTGTATTTTATAATTATTTCCTTCCAATTTACTTATTTTAAGACATTTTCTGGGAGTGATAATTTATAATACATATCAAAAAGGGTATTTTATTTTATCAGATTATTAAAATATTAAATTAATTCTTTTTGCTTAATTTTTATTAAAAATTAATAAACACTAAAACGACAGTTTTTAGCACTCAAAGACCCAATGAATTTTATCGAAGCAGATTTATTGGTAATTCTATTTAGCAGTATCCAGGTGAGTTTTCTATAGTACAAAATAAGCGTTTTTCTATAGTACAAAACGAGTGTTTTTCGATAGTAAAAAACGATCATTTTTTGATATTAAAAAACGAGCGTTTTTCGATATATTAAAAACGAGCGTTTTTCGATATAAAAAAACGAGCGTTTTTCGATATAAAAAACGAGCGTTTTATGATATTAATAAAACCAGCATTTTTCGATAGTACAAAACGAGCGTTTTTCGATAGTACAAAACGAGCGTTTTTCGATAGTACAAAACGAGCGTTTTTCGCGTTTATTCTTTAAAATAATGTTTATTTTTGTTAAAACAAACCGAGCGTATTTTGATAGGACTTCAACGTAAGATACAGAAGCTATATGTTCGCTCTTCTAAAACCTCAAGCAATAATTACATTCCTTTGAAATTCAGCCCACATATCCACATCGTGTGTGACTCCACGTCCATTTAACAATTTAATAAATTCCATAATAATGGCCTAACAAAACCACACAAAGAAGTTGTTTTTGGGATTTAGCATTTTTAACTATATAGTGTTATGTTCATATTTAGAACAACCTTCTCAACGCTTATGTAAACAAATTTATTAACAATGTCCCAAGCACAATGTACCTGTTATTACGTGAGACATACATTACAAACACAAAACCGATATTTACATTACAATAAACACGCAGAGGACACACGTTGCTTTGCACATCGCATTGGCGCATATACATTGAATACTACTTGCACTCGCCACGTCGCCGTCGCGTCGCGATGCTACCTTATACGTAATTAACATGTAAACCGCACGCAAAACAACGAATATGTATATATATACAATATATTATAATATTATAATAAAATATATATATACATATAAACAGTATAACACTTTTTTTGTGTGTATATCGCGTATTTGGATATCAATCACCTGTGTGCTGACACTTCATTGTGTCGCACAGTGTTTTTGTATATATGTAGTATGTGTGAATTACGGTAAATTGACGAGACACTCGGTTGCGTTTCTCTTGGAAACGTGGAAGTATATTATTCAGATGTGTCACCTGATGCGCGCACGCTCTGCGCTATTTTCTCATTTTGCGCATATACGCTTATGTCGAATTTCGATTGTTATCGTATACTCGAATGGAGGTACGAGTATGTATGCAAATCTCAGCACGCGATTTAATTTGAGCATCTCTTGTGTGGAGGGTTCGTTGCGAAACTGAAGTTTCCATCTAGGATTTGGGCTTGTGATTGAGCTGTTGAAGAATATGTCATTAAAGCTATAAAATCCATCAATATTTCAGATGTGTTTTTTTATGTATATGGTGGTTCCAGCCGGACTCATCGAAACCAAACAAAAATATGGGTTTGAGTAATCAAAATTCGTCAACAAGACAATATAAAATCGATAATATATACTTTGACTAAAGAGAAAATTTTTATTTTCGACATAGATCTTTTTAGCTTGATTATTTAAAAACAAAAGTTAATTTTTACTTTTTCTTGAAAATAACACCTAATTTTCAGATTTATTCCTTTTTTCAAGAATATTAGCACTTTTGTAGATATTATAAAAACGGTGTTGCGAAAATAATCAGAAACAATTCTATAAAATTTATACATTTTTAAAAATAAGAGAAATTTGTCGCCGAGAAGATTAGTCACCGAGAAAACTTGTCGGAGAAAGAATTTTGACTTTCATAAACCTAGTGATGTTTATGTCTTCAAAATCGAAAAGAAAGGTATTTCTAGGTAATGTCTAGATATTTAGTAAATTTAGTGTTTAAAAATTTAATAAAGCCAGTTTACCGAAACTATCATATAATCGCCTTCTGTTACCCGTTTAACCAGTGCGCCACTTTCTATTCCTTAAACAGAAATGTATCATGAATGGGTACATCAATATTTTTATAAAAATATGGCTTAAAGGACGATATATGATATGTTTTATTTTTGATTGAGGTACCAATATTGTCCTACTGGCTGATACAATATTGAAACAGAACTCACGGTTTATAAATGATTAAAATATTAAGATTTTTTTTGGGAGCGGTTTATTTTATTTTTATTTAGCGAATCAGCGTTATGCGTAACTATGTAATTAAAAAAAAACATCTTTTAAATCCTTTCTACCCTGCCAAAAGATTTTTACTCATTTTTAGGCAATCTGCATAGTCACAGATCAAAAATCGCCAACATAAAAAAAAACAAAAAACATAAAATGTTACCAAATACATGCGCATTTACAAAAATGAATGTATATTTTTTTTATTATAACAAAAAATTTCTTCGTACCATTTTTTATTATTTTTATATATTTAAAAAAATAAGTAATCACTGTAACATTATTTTTTATTGATAAAAAATATTTTTTCGTGTTAATACATTTTTTTTTACAATGAGTAATTTATTTAAATTTGGGCACAATATTATTTTAAAGGCATGCTTTTTTTTTTTTTTAATAATTTTATTATCAATGAATTTGGAATACAATTAGGGCATATTTCTAATACAGTCCTGATTAAATTTAATCCGTACTGGATTACAAAAAATTGGATGTCTTAAGTTTTGATCAGGTGTTTTAATCGTAATCTGATGATTAACAAATCTTTGATTCATTTTAAACACAATTGGTCATTTTTGACTAACTAAGGTCTTTATCAGGTGATTAATCGAAAAATTGAATGTATTTCGTTAGAATTAGAAAGCCTTTGATGCACTACTCGCAAGACAGCGACCTAACCTAACTTCCTCAATATGCCGTAAACACACGAAAATAAAATATTATTAGCTCTATTAGGACTATTGGGACTATAAACAATTCAGTGAACATCTAGAATTTTATCAGGACTGAAGTAATCGGCCCTTAAAGCATTCATTACGCTGAAGAAAATGCTTTTAGCATGTAGAATACCATCCAATATTTCTGCTTTTTACACTTATTGCTAAAACAGGTAATTTTAGATTTATTTTGGTAATTATTTAGATGGTATATCTAATTCTGCAATTTTCTATATTTTTAATTTATATATAAGAATATAATAAAAATATAAATATAAATATAATACTAAAAAAATGACTTTGGAACAAAATAAACTTAAAATGTCTGTGTATTTCGCGTGGATGCACGATAACCCGTGCAAATGAACAAATTTCCGTAAAACACGGAACTGTCCGTTTAATTGGCAACTCTGATGTCCTGTTACTAGGTTAGTCAGCGCGCTAATCCTATATCGACTGCTATTTATAATCCTAAGATTGTCGGATTTTTCAGATTCATTTCACATAATTTTCGAGGTGCAAATCACTTCGAATAGTCATGTACACCGTATTATGTATTATTATTGTTATTTTGTATTTTTAGTTAAATAATATATAAAAATGCCATCTATCGGTCATCACCTCAGATTGTAAATAAAATCAAATTAAGCCATTGATAACGCTGCATATTTCTTGCATACTCTCTCCAAAACGATACATCATAATTTACAAAAAATATATATATAATGATGTAGAAAATATAGGAAGTTTTCAACATCCGCCTTCGGTCATAATATTTGCGTACGCACGCGCAATTTCACGCTATAATCGTGTGCAATGTGCATGTTTGTGAAATGCAATTAGTAAGTGTGTGTTCGTGTGTGTGTGTTTGCTGCAAGTGGGCGCAGTCTGCTTATATTAGAGAGCATGCAAAATTGCATCGTTCGCATGCGTTTAAATGCGTTTCACATGAATATTTCAAATAAATATGAACATTATACAAACAAAGTAAAACTAAAATATGAGAAAATTTAAATATGGATATGCAGACCGGGATTCTGTTAAATTATGATATATTCCAAAAATAAATATTATAATTAATGCACATGAAATAAATACTTAAAATTCGTGCGATGTGAAATGATCATAATATTCATTATTATTAGTTACATATTATTTCAAACGCACGCGATTATAGAGTCGCATTGACAAACACACACATACAGACAGACATTGACGCCACATTGTCCAACATAAGTGGGGCATAATATATATAGTGTGCCGGCCGCCTGCGAGCACATGAACGCAATTACACTATTAGCGCATGGCGCAAACGGCGCACGGCGCACGTTCAACATAATGCCAGCGCATGCGCTTGCTCGATCCTATTAACATAAAAGAGAACGAGAGTTCGTTTATTTGAGACAAATAAAGCCAGTCGCGACTAATTTGTTGTTGTGCTTTAACTATAATATGTTGTTGCCTTCGAATATATATATACATATACACTAAGACACGTAGTACATAATTATATACTCGCTCTTATCGATATCGGTGGATATATTCTATTGGGTGGTCTAATCGTAAGCGCTCTCACTTCAATTCTATATATATACGTTTATATATAATTTATAATATATATATATAATACTTCTCATACCACAGCGCGACATTTCCAAATATTTGAATAAAATTCCGCGTCTATATCATAAATTTATTATATACAGAATTTATTTATAAACATAAATATGTCTTTCGAGCTATTCACAGCGCGTGGTGCAGCTCTGCCAGTGATCGCGCAATAACATTGCATATATATATAGTAACTTGTTTTTATTCGCTATATATGTATATACATATCTCGATACTCCTATAAGAGTACGTCCGTCAGACAGTCTCGCACTGTCTTCATTTGAAAATACACTATATATTTAGACAACAAATTACATAATAAATATAAACAACACGACACTCATCAATTTCCGATATGGCGCTGCATAAATTATCACTCAGACTCTCACACACACGCAAGTAATACATTCACATTCGCGTGAAACGGTTCAATTTGTTTGTTTTGTAATTTTTGTAATTTTTTAAAGTGTGTATCTTATTTTTCGGCAAATATATATATAAATAACCAACAAATAAAGCTAATGTTGATTTATATATATTTACACACCGCGTTTTGTACAGTTTAAATATTGTCATTAACGTAAACCGCGCGCGCACACGAATGGCGCGAATGGCAATGAAATGTATATAATATGCGACAAGCGACACCAACAACCAAACAATTGTGTGTTTTTGCACTTGGGCTTAATTTACAATGCGCGGTGAGTAGCTGGAAGCGGGATTGATGGACACCCGCACAATGACTTTAAATCGTAACTGAATAAGTCTTGTTTTACAGCACGTTATTTTGATTATCGTTATTTCACAATTTTTTTTTGATCCTAAAAACCCGATTTTCCACATAAATAGTCCTTCGAGCCAAGTCTTACAAACATTCCTATTTATTATGATTGATAAACACTGTCTTTAGAATTGATTAGACCTTACAAGTTTAATAATGTCGCATCAAAACGTTAAACATGTTTCTAAGCCGACTCAAAGAAAAAAACCGTATTTATACGTGAAATTGTCAGAATGGATATAACTATCAAAATATGTTCCTTTTTGTAAAATTATCTAACCAGTTTCAGTACATTTTACAAATGTTTCTAATCTATTTTTAGTAAAACCAAGTAAAGGCCATCAAAAAATCAATTCTGTTTAAATTCGTTTATTTTTTACAGAACACTGACAGTTTTATTATTTCATAACATTCGAGTCGAATCTAATTAGCTATACTTCAAAATACTGAAGGATTTTATACTACAGAGTTAATAAAAGATTCTCTGAAGAACCTTAGATTGTTTATTAGAATAGCCATTTTAAGTATGTGATTTTCTACTAAAAATAATAGTCAAAATAGAAAATACAGAATTTGTAATCGGCCTTTCCCATCCGGACATTGGTTCTAAGATTTCGCTGAAATTTTGTAGGTTTGATGGGCTCATGAATTTAAAACACTATTTTGCCGATTTTATTTAGTTATGGTGAATTTAAGCCATTTTTGCGGAAATTGGTATTTTTTAAAACGGTAAGTTTTGGATTAAAATATTTTTGGGTATCTTTTACGCAATTTTTTACCTATAAAACTATCATCATTTAAAAAAAATATTTTTATCGCAGCAAGGACACAAAATATAGCCATTTTTGTGAGACATAAAATAAACGTTTATTTATTGCAGTAAATTTAGAAAAGACATATAATATTTAGTAAAAGAATGATTTTTTTATTATAAAACGAAAGATTTTGGAAGAAAACACATTATTTTAAAAATAACTGCTTAAACTATAAAAAATATGTAAGATTTGTAGATTTGCGAAACATGTTTTAATAATTATTATTGATTAAAAACTATCTACATATTCTTGAAAAATAAGAAAAAGACAAGATAATATAGACTTTATGCGAATCATATATTTTGTTTAATTACTTCAGTAGTCAGGTATTTTTTTAAAATGCGGTCTATTTAATAGAAAACATCTAATCTCTAATAAAATAAAATAAATCTACAAAAACCAGAAGATGTACTTTATAGGTGGATCCAAGCTAAAAATAATCTTGTAACACCACAGGTCCACAAAATAATAATAATTGAGAGAATTTTTATAAAAAAACAAGTGATGCCTTTCCGAAAGCAGTTCTGATAAATTTAAAGTTAAACATAATTATTTTATATTTCGAAATTGCAATATTGATAACTTATGCTATATTATTTGACTTCAATTGTTTATAGTTGTATGATAATAATATGAAATTTTAAACTGCAATTACATTGTGATCACTAGAAAAATCAAACGTTTATATTGACCGAAATATTGATATTCTGTGTTGAATTGGAAACACATGAGAACATACAAAACAAAGTGCATACAGTGATACATTTGAATGAATTCAATGCAGTTATCATCGATATCAAACTTATTCTCGCATTAATTCGAACCAGTTTCAAACAATTTACAATCGATGACAATTTTTTAAATAAGTATCGAAAAGATAAATTTTAAGTTTTTTTATTTATAGATTTTATTTATAATTTCGATAGGTTGGCTATATTAACTATATGAAATCCTATATTACAAAATCCTGTGCACAAAATAATGTATTATGCAAAAGAATATATTACATAATACAGCATATACTGTTAGCTACATCCCCTAGCTATACATAGTTTTTAGAAAAAATCCTAAATATTATATATTTTCTTTAAGATTCTATTTTTACTAATTTTATAAAAAAATAGTAATTAAAAAATGCTTTTTTTAAATAAAATATAGGATTTGCAGAATTTTATATTACAGTATATTATAAAAATATTTTGAAGCCATTTTAGGTCCATTAAAATTTTTAATTTAAAAAAATGTCAAATTTGTGAATAATTACGTCATTTTTGAAAAATCTGAATGTTCGGTATACTATATTTAGTAAGACAGGATGACAGGATCCATCTGTTGATATCATAATATATGTTTTATAGATTTTTAAGTTCCGGGCTCTATTTATATACCCACATTTTTAAAACTTTGGTTTAATATCAGTTTTGAGAAGGATTTAAAGTTTATACTTTACTTTGAATATTTGAAACAAAATGAATTTATGGAGTAATTCTTAAAACCAATATATACATGATTACTTTATTTTTTTTATAATTTTATTATTGAGGAATACTTCGAAAAGTCAATTCTTGAAAAATAATTCTGGTTATACGCTTCCCTTTAACGATTAGAATAAAAAAATAGATTATTGTTAATCAATTTCATCATTTTTTGTTAATTTTTATTATTGAACTAAAGAATATGTCATATATCAATTGAAAACCCTATATGGTTTTATTAATATTTAAGTCAGACTAAAAAGGGTAAGTATAATTATATAAATTGATTGATAGATTTTTTGATGAAATCTAGATACCAAACCAGCTTGTATAGTTACTTTTTCGAGACATATTTAACCTAGCTATTTTATTTAATTATAATGAAATATAATTCTTACTACACTGCATCAATAAAACTGTTTCAAATACGATTCGAAGTAGTTTGTTAAAAATGATGGCTTGAATAAATCTAATGAATTAATTATTTAGTCTTACAAAATTCGATGATTTTTAACAAAGAATTAATATTTTGGTGAATAGTCGGAGAAGGAATGAAAATTTTAGTAATTTCCACGTGAACTCAGAATTTAATAAAAAACTGATACAAATTTAAGTAATTTAATTGTATAAGTATATATAACCTTTAATTTAGTTTCGTTTTCTTTTAAAGTTAAATTAAACTTATCGTTTATAGGCCTATGATTTGAGACCGACGGTATCTTGTAATAGAATCCCCACAGCAGATTCTTTTCATTCTAAAAAACATCAGAAAGTTATTGAGATACAAATACATTTAATTTTCATAATTTTCTATACATTTCAAAGAATCCAAATAAAAAAACACAACATAAAATTCCGTGTTATTGAAAATTTAATTACTATGCAATACTATAAACCGTTACCCGTGAAGTCAGTCATCAATATTTGTAAATACTATACGGCGCATTAAAATATCTCGCGCAATTCTCTTCGTCGCGTTGCGCGCGAGCTCATTTCGAATTCTGACCGCATGCGATTTCAGTGCAGTACGCGCCGCGTGCGCGGAACGGTATTTAAAATGCCGCGGCAAACACCACAATTGGCGTATATATATATAATGTGTGCAGTGGTCACCTATATATATATATATATATATATATATGCATATATATGTTCGCGCGCAGAGTGACTTATTAACAGCCCGCGTAATTGTTGTTTACGGGTGCGCGCGCGTGCAGGCCAGAGTTATTTAGTGTTCTTTTCTCAGTTGCTCGAGAAACACAAACAAAACCGCATGAGCGCGCGCGCACACTTGGTAATTATAAGCATACCTGTGCCGTGGCATTGTGGTTTGCATTGTGTTTAAAAGGGATAATTGCTTTATTGCTGCGATCGATGCAATATCGATGTGTATATATATATTGTATATTATACACCTTTGAGGCGGAATGCACGCACGCGCACTGTAAAAGGTTTTGAAAGCGCGTGCGCGAACAATTAGCTCAAGTATTTATCGGTTTTCTTGCGCATATGGCCTAATGGATGCTCCCAAAAAAACGAGATGCGTGTGTGTGCAATCGTTTTGGACAAATAATAATTTGTCATAATTATGCGGTATTGTTTGTAATAAGTGCGCGTGTGTGTATTTACGTTTACGGAAAATGATTAATAGCACTTCGGAGCGGAACAATTAATTCGTCAATATTGTGGCCCACAATCGCGAGCGTGCCCAAGCGCGTCTGCATCATTTATATAAATCGATTTAAGACAGATTGCGCTGGCTAAGTAAAGAACTATGTAAATCGTTTACCATTAAGATTACCAAATTATAGATTGAGGGCAAAAGCAGCCCACCACACAAACACAGACAATAAAACACATTGCCGCTTGCGATTGCCGCATCCGCGCACATCAGAGAACAAACATCATCGTATACAGAAAATAGAAAAGAAGTATCTATCACTCACACACTGATCTTTGAAGATCTGATCGTTGTCGAGCGCCCACAAGCCCATCATCAGACGCCCGCAGACCGCGCGATAACAATACCGCGAATTGATGGGAACCGAATCTTATATAGAGACAGACAACAATTGTGCGGTTTTGTATATATATAACTACATTTTCACTTTTTAATTAACCGCGTGCGCACGTGTATTGCGCAAACGCGCGATTCAAACAGAGTTATAGATCATCGCGAGCGCGCTCTTGCGCACCAACACATCCGCACTGCCATGCCGAGCCGGAGCGCCTATTAAACGCCTACCGGTTGTCAATGTGTAAATATTAAATAAATGATTATTAAAGCCGTGCGGCGCAAATAAATAATATATATATAAATAAACATACGAGTTTCATGCAACAAGAAATAATAATTCACACGAAAGCGGCGCGCAGACGCTCGACGTGTTATACTAAAAAACGTAATTATACTTATCCTCGCCATTCAACGCAACGAGCGTGCGCGCGAGCACAACATAAAATCTATAAATATCTACCTATATTATAGTATATTGAAATATAAATTCATGTATGTATATATATATTTGCAATTGTATAATTCACAAATACAGTCTAGCGATGTTAATGCGTGTATGAGCAAATTAATTTTAATTATATTCCTCGTTTAAATGCACATACGAACGCATTACACTAAAAACGCCATAATTATAATAATTTACCAATATACCCACATTAATAACGATTAGGCCTATGCACTCTAGAGCTTGTACTACTATACACCTTTGCACACACACACACACACATGCACAAATAGAAATATACACGACATGCAAATGTGCATTGGAGTGCGCACCTCTAATACCCGATCAATGCGCGTGAAATTAGCGACATTTTATTTCTTGCAATTGAACACGTTTTAACGCAAATACGTGAGCGAACGCATGCGCGCGCACAATATCAATTTCGATTCTTTAATTGCTGTTTATAGGTGTATATATATACTATTTATGTAAGTATTATAATACAAATTGTACTATTTATTGGCTGCATTTGTAAATGAGATGTCACAATTGCGCAAAATTGCAAATTGCACTCACACAAACACAGTCCACAGATATTTTGCGTGTCATATCGTAAATTATATTTGGAAAATGGTGCGTGTGTGCGATGTTAGGAAAATGCGCGCACGCATCTAATTTGCAATGTATTTCTATGTTTTAGTGTTTGGTGGGTGCGCACAATTGAGCACGCAGGTCTGTCAGCATCAGCGCCCCGCAAAATCTATGCGATACCTTATACGGATGCGTTGCGGCAGTGCGGTGTTTGACTCACCACTGGAAAGGTGTGCAGAGGTGAGTGCAGGTAATTAATTATGGTTGTCAGAAGGATTTCGATGTGTCGAAAGACAAAGTTGTGTGTTTTAGTAAAAATCATTCTCATACAATGTACTTGAACATACATGATCATCAATAATTCTAATTAATACGCATGTAATTTTTTAACTAATTACATATTATTAAAGACCGAGCCGGGTTCGTTGTTTTACAAGTCTTTCATTAGCAGCTAATCTTCTATGTAATTTTTATAGATTCGGTACATGATTGGGACCAATTTAAGTCGCTTTGTCTATTTTTACGCCTTCTGGCTTGCGGTGGTCTCTGCCACCAGCATCTTAGGCTTACCATTAGGGTGGGTCGATTGAAAGTGAGTTTGCATGGAAAATTGCTAAAAAAATGTACCCTGAGACAAAGGTTGAAAAATAGATAAGCCAATTACAAAAATTCTACCGCCAGCGTATTGCATTTTAATTTTAATAAAAAATTGTAAATAATAATAAATAATAAATTAATTAAATAATTTGAATGATTTTATTTTGGGTAATTTTATATTTTAGTAAGTTATTTCAAACTAAATTAAAACAAATATTTTGTTTTATCCAAAATTAAAAGAATAACAATTTTCGAAAATATTTTTTTATCTACTGTTTACTTGCATTTTATATTTATTTTTATAGAAATTTCTGGCGATAAACATTATTGCCAGAAATTTATATTTTTTTAATTGTCTCAAAGAAAAAAAATATGCCAAAAAATAAAAATACATGTTTAGCTACCGCTTTCTTCTGTCAGATAAGACAACTTGTATAATATCATTTAGCTTTATTCACGATACAAATATTTTACGTTTTAGTACTATTAAAATTTAAATCATGTGTGCTAGAATTATGCATTTTAGGATTTTAAAACTCGGTTTTTTATAAGCGTAAATAGTTTGAATTTTTAAAAGTTCTCAAAAAAGAAGGCGGCGCCGGCGCGGCGACGGACGGTGAGATGATAATATTTTAAAACGTGACACCCGACGCGACAGTGCAAGACAATTTTGAGGTAATGATTTAATACTATTTTACGGTTAGCGAGCAATTAAAGTGTCACAAAATAGTTTTTTTTTTTAATATAACATATTTAATATTTTAAGAATATGCGGAAAAATCAGCTTAGACGGAGATTCGCCTATATGTTAAATTGCCCAAAAGATTTTCGCAATTCAAATAAATGCCGTATTGCCCGACACCCTAAAAAGCAGGTCCATCCTGACGTCCATTTATTGTACCAAGAAGAACTCTGCAGACATCGACCCAGTCTTCTGCATTTCTAATATTGTGTAGAACCAAACATTTCCATGATGACACACCCATTGACCATTAATTTTCAACGTAGTCATGCATAACCACTTAAACCACAAAAAACTTTTTTATCGAGTCCAAAAGAAAGACCAAGCTTCTTATCAGTGGTAATAAAGTTTAAAAAACATCAGAAAGAGCTTGAAAAATATTTGTAGTCAAAATAATTTAATATTTTTACTTTTAAATACAATTTTAATACAATTAAATAAAAAAAACATATCATATATATTTATAAAACACATGTTCTTTTTTTTATTTTTTAAAAAGTTTTTGTTTTATAATAATTATTGAATTCAATACAACTTAACTATTTAAAAACAAATTTCCAAATAAGAATATATATTATATATTATATACTCGTAGCGTATATATCATATATATCTATATCATATTTTTTTAATACCGATAATATCAACGCGTTTACCTCCAGTACTTGATGGTTGCGTTCAATTGATCGAGGACTAGTTGTATTTAAATGCTTTATTTTTATATTATGCCGATATATAAAATATATGTGCCAGCATAATCGTGTTTCGTAGATATAAAAATCTCCCGAATTGAGCAGACACTGAGAGTTTCCTATGCGAACAAATTAGAAATTTAAAGGCAGGCGAAAACCGGGGGGGTGGAAAATGCATTATTGGCCTTCTTTGTCGCGGGATCTTACACCGATTTGCGTAATAATTTATAGGAGCAAAGAGCTAGAATAATGAAATTAATTTGTGGATGTAATTTGCGATGTTACTCTTAGTCGTTTAACTCTCGTTTATATTACTTTACCGCAACGAAACAAATTTCACTTTCATTTTTAAATCAATAATTCAAAATTTTCAAGAGGTTTCGAAACATAGTGAATGCTTTCCAACGGAATTATATTTATTTAAGGCTGCGTTTTTCATGTGAGTTATATATATATATATCCCATGACTTTTTGCTGGAGTACCGATATAGGCAAGTAATTAAAACATCATATTTAATCGATATTGTCAAAACTCTTGCATATATAATATTTCATTAACATTTTATAAGTGTTGTGGCTAATATAGTTTTATTTAAAAAAAAAGTTCAATTAAAAGGTTCGTCGTTTTACAAGTCTTTCGTTAACAATGCACCGTTTGAAGGGTTTGTAGGGTTATTTATTGCATTATTTGAATGCGTTAACAAAAATACCGATAAGTATAAAATAAAACTTTAAAAAAATATTTAATTACTTTTAATTTTAATAAAACTTACTCCAGAATTAGGGAACATAGACCACTAGAATCATATGAGTCACATTGAACTGTACTCTGCATTATACACGATTGCAATTTATTACTGTATCATATGCACACACTGTGTTACACATTAAAATTATATACAACTTATTGTGTAAATAATAACTCAATCCGTCATCAACAGCGCAACCGCAC
>JAAAKO020041518.1:0-12080 GCA_010015015.2 Bolitophila cinerea
ATTATTTATTTTTTCATTCATTTTACAACTTTTACCATCAAATATATATTTTTTTTAAATCGACACAGTCAGACACCTTTTAAAAATGGTACATAATACCCTTATCTGCAAGGATTACCAATTGATGTCTACCAACAATATTAATATTGGTCTGAATAGCTGGAATCTAAGTCTGGGAAGGAAAATGGCGCAAACCAGTTGCAGACAGAGATAGACGGTCAATACGGATTCTACAATCGTCAACAACTAAACGAATTTGACGCAAACCATAATTTCCATATCTGTGTCTGCGGAAGAGACGAGGCATGTTAATTGATGACCTTCACAAAGACTATCTAAAAATAAGGATCCTATTTTTCAATTGCGATAAAAGCCAAACATTTTATCTCCGTGGATAGATACTGTCTTTGTAAAAACTCAGTTTCCATAAAGTATAAGCGATCACTTTTTGCTGTAAACCTTAAATTGTAGCCATTAAACCAACTCAGCAGAAGTGTCCGTTGGGACCATAAACGATTTATTGTAGTCAGGGTTGACTAAGACTGGTGCTGCTTCTTAAATTATTTTTTTTGAATTCATAAATATGGCCTATACCCAAAATAGAAGTGTCCATTGGGGTCAAAAACGATTTATTGTAGCCATAGTTAGCTTAGACTAGTGCTGCTTCTAAAATTCTTTTTAGGAGTTCAGAAATAAGGCTCTAGATTGACTCGCAACTTCTTCGATCGACATCGGTACTGTAAACACCAAAATATCAGATACTTTATTCTTGTTTGATTGAATTCGTGAAGCTGAAACCAATGCTGCAATAGAATCTACCATTTGGTTTCTGCACGAGCGTCAAACCAGGTTAGTACATTCTAAGCATATACGATCTATTTATTATTGACGATAGGCATATTTATAATGAAGGACTCAATAAAAGGGCTTAGGTCAGTAATTCTACAATTACACGGACTGCTACTTTCGACAGTTGGTATCAGTTGACAACTCTTGCTGCCATCGACAGTTGGCAACAGTTAACGACAGTTCATGTAAGCACCCAAACAGTCAGGTGCGCATATTAAACTGATACCCAACATTCAATAATTGCAGTTCGTGTAATCAAGTAATCGGGTTGGGTACTTTTCGCCGCATATCAATTCACCACGTTTTGATTCATGTGAGAGTAGGCTAACTTTATTTTTTTGACTTGAGGATAAACCCTTATCTTATCTCTGATTATTCCTATCAGGCTTTTATGCATATATGTCTGGTGAGATTAGGGTAAATCTTCGTTTAAAGGGAATTGAGGAGACACTATTCCTAAAAATATATGACAATCAGGCTTTTTGTAAAAAAACTGGTTGGATGTAATGAATAAAGGATTTAAGGGTATCTAGTAGAAATTCTTCAAAAAAACTTCCTTTAATGCACATTTTTGAATATTTCTTTAGGAAAACTACCCTTCAAAATAATGGATACAGTTATATATTCATCCTAAAGACCCTTAAAGCTAAATTTCATCCCAATCCTACAATACATATTCAAAAAGTCTGATAGGAATATTTAGGGTGGAAATCATATTTTAGAAGTTCCTCATTAAGACTCTTAAAACGATGTTTAATACCAATCCCACCAGCTATATGCCAAAAAGGCTGATGGAAATATTCAGGATTGTAGTCCTATACTTTTTTGAAATATTTCTCCTGAAGACCTTTAAAACGAAGTTTAATCCATATCCCAAAAGCTATATGCCAAAAGCCAAATGGGCATATTAGATCATATTTTTTAGGATGAGTTCCTCTTCAAGAATCTTTAAAACGAAGTTTAAACCGAATTCCACCGATCCCAAAACGGAAACCGTAAGATTTTTTATGATATATATATATATATATTTGTCTGTCGCCCACTGGCAGAAAATCAGCAGTAACTTCTACTTTTAACAGTTCGTGTAATCGTAGCATAAGGCTTGTAATTACCGTTGCCGTTGTTTTTAACCTTATATGGTACTATTCAACAGATGTTTCAGTAAAACATGAATGCAACTGAGAATTGTTAGTTAGGATCTTCTTATCTGTCTGTTTGCTTTCAATTTTTACTTATTATTGTAAAACGCAAAAAAGATAGTAAAAAGGTTGATATCTGAACAAAGCAAATACTTCAAAAATCTTCAATTCACCGAGCTTTATTAATATATTGTCTAAAGTTCACTTTACACAACAAAGATAAAGATTTGAGGGTCCTTACTCTTAGCCCTCCTACAAAATTTCCAATATATTTATATCTGTAATATTTTTGAGAACCTCCTTATATATAGTTAGGATACAACCACCACAATATATTAAAATACAGTTAAAATATTGTAATATTGATATTGAATGAAAAGGAATTAATTATATTTTTTGATCCCCCCCTTCTCCAACAATTTATTGAATTGGCGCCTCCGACAGGACGTATATGTGTGGTTCATTGGCAGTCCACTTTTAGAAATGTGTAGAAGCTTAGGCACTGGATTAATATTTGGCTTTTCTCTATAGTAAGTCCTTTATATCATTGGATTATCCTTTCTTAAACCCCCTCCTCCCCAAAAAAATAAAAGGGAACATTTTTACTTTAACCCATTCCTTAATGGAGGATTTACGGAAAGTATTTCGTAATAAGGGTAACTACAGATTGTTCTCGAGAATTCATTTTCCCGAATCCTTGAGTTTTTTACGATTTTTTTTTAAAAAGTTAATTCGAAAAAAAGTTTAATTTTCCTATTTCTTGATTGCACTAACCCCAACAGTGTTTTTTGCAGCATTTGTGTGACTTTTGGCCAGAAATACCAGAAAAAATCTTTGGTTGACCACCCTCGGTTAAAAAATGTATTTCAAAAATAATTTTGGGCGCCAACTTCACATTTTCTCCCATATAGAAATGCGTTTTTTGCGCATTGACCAATTTTTAAACAAAATATATCTACCAGCAATAATTTTGCTTACGCTTGGTTAAGAAACTATTTCAAAAATAGGCAATCACATGACGCTCATTTTTCTTTTCGGAAAAAAGTTAGATCTAGAACTAAATTCGTAAATATTTTTTTTAAACTGAGTCTGACCAATCAAAGTTATTGGTGGTTTTTCGATTTGGGTGGGGGTCAGGTTCACGGAGCTTTAAAACTTTGATCGCGGCCGCATACCATGCTTTTTCATTAATTATAAAATAATTTAATCTGTATCAAGCAATCAAAAACAAAATAGAAAATTTAAGAAAACTACTTACTTACAATTTGTTCAACCCTAAACTAAAAATGAACCCAATTTCACAATTTCAGTTTGCATTGTGTCTGAAAAGATAACTCTACATTTCTAAAATATATTAAAGTGTAGATTCGAAAAAAAAATTATTATATGTGTTTTTGCCAGAATTAATAAAAATTGTTATATTGGACATTATGTGATGAGTTGCCGTTGTAAATTAGAAGCCATTAACATTTTAAATTTATCATCGTATATCGACCAAATGCAGACTCTTTATTTATTAGCGTTTCCAAATCTTATCAATTCTCTATAAATAAAATTATTCCAGTCAATTTCATTCTAGTCAGATATACACATTTTTTTTGCTAAGGACACCTCTTATCTGCTACATATAAACTCTCACTCTTTCACTCTCTTGTTTTCTTGCACTATCTCTTTGTCTATATCGCATTTCATTTGTTCATACAGAACAAACTCTTAAATGAGCTCTCATTAAAAACAACAATTTCTCACAGAAAAGCGCTTACCAATTTCCGTGCGCGTACGCGCGCTCCTCGCGGCGCTTAATCAAAAGCACACCCTGGAAATAGCGTTAATTTTATCTATATCGGCCATTTGTCTATGTCGCAGAAGAGATTCGTTTAAAATAACGCACGACAGCAGTGAGAAGCGAGCACCGAGCATTGAGCGCCGAGCAGCGAGCTGCCAAGCTACTTGCTGGTGAACAGCGGAATCCAATCTGTTTTATCTCCATATTCCAAAGACGCACACACAAAAATACACTCCACCCCGCCAGATATTTTATGATACAGAATGCCAGAAGACGCTCAGATTATATATGTATATGTGTGTGTGTTAAGTATAAAGTATATACTACATACATTTATATATGCCCGTGTAAACGTGATGTGCAACACCATATACTTTGACGAATCTCTGTCATCAATTAAAGTCAAGATTAAAGTATAACTGTATATCGCGTGGCGCTCGCGAGCTTTTGAATCTCGTTAAGACATAAATACGCGAGCGCCAGGATTAGTCCAAATCCGTGCGCGTGCGGAGCTTCGTGGTGCTCTCGAGCAATGGTTTGATTAATGAACATATATTTTTTTCTCTCTGTGTATACGCAAAAGGGGTGTGCTTCAAGGGTGCGTCCCGGATTGTGCCTATATACGCGTTTTTCGTTTCGCGCATTTGATTGAGGGTGCTGCTGCCTGCGACAAAGCCTGGACAACAGGGCGTCAGCAACACAATCTAATATTAACACTCTTTTTCTTCTATTTTAATTAAATTCATCAGATAAATGTCGTCAACAAGTGTCCTTGGTATTATTGTGTGTGTATGTGTGTGTGTGTAGCACTTGACGTCGCCCACGACATGCTATGTTTGATCTGCAACCCCTCCGCCGCTCCTGATACTACCCCCAGTACATCGTTTGTCTAAACGCGTCTAAAGTACCTGTCAATATAAATATATTTATACGCGTGTGTGTGTGTGTACTTCCTCCTCGTATATATACGCTTTTTTCAACGCATGTTTTCAAAACATGATTGAAGTGTTTTTTCATATCAATCAGCCGCCGCGCGCGCCCGCCGTTTACTTGCCCTGCCCTTCGTGTTTGATATTTATGTATACACTGCTATATGTATACATAATATATATGTAGTATGTGTTATATATGTACACAACACGTACAATATTGGATTTTCTGCATAAACACCAGAAATGTTCTCTCTTCCTTTATTTCTCTCTCTCTCTATGTATTTAAAAAAAAATATTCTCAGAGAATTACTTGGCAAGTTGCTCAAATCTCAGCTCAACGCAATTTCTCCTTCGCCACGCTGAACAGATGGCTCGCAATGTTGCTCGGTAAATTCTCTCTCAAACAGTCTCAATATATTCTTATATCCTTACCTCTCTTCTTCTCTCTTACCTTCTCTCTCGCCCTCCATCTCCCTCTATTCCTCTCACACTCGCAGCAGGCAGCATATTTATGTGAAATTGCTCGCATGATTTTATGAAATCGTATACTCTATGCTATACATATGCTTTATATGCTTATGCTTGGGCTATATATTCGAACGTTGTATATACGATTCGATACCGGACGAGTTCGTACAACGATTCAGTACACATTCGATCGTCAGCCTCACTGGTTCTCACAAGAAAAGACGCGAGACGCGAAACGCTTCGACGAATAAATACGCTGATCCAAATTCGCGAGCTTTACGAAACTGAAATCTTCGAGTAAATACGATTAAGATTTGCGGTGGAATTCTGGTGGATTCGGTGATAGAATTTTGAAGGTGTTTTTTATTCTCATTCAAATAAGTGCGGAAACATAGAAAAGTTTCGAGTGCAAATTCAGAGGTGTCTTTTGATACGTGATCTCGAGTTATAGTATACAAAAATAAATATATCTGGCCAAGATGAGTTTCGCGAATGTCTTGGTGTGCGTGAGTGCGGTCCAGCTACTGGCCACGGTAGGATTATGTGCAGCCCGAAGCACGGGACTGTACTCCGAGGAATCATCGGCGTCCGTGCGACTGGAGCAGTGTCACGACGCGTGCATACATCAGGTTAGTTTTATGGGAACTTGAGATCTGTTTTTATTTTGGGATTTTTTCTCGGCAAAATTAGCTGAGCTCTAAATTTTATTGGAAATGTGCTATTTAAATAGTCTCTTCTTTAGAAAAACAGGCAGCAACTGTCTTTGAATTTTAAATTTAAATTGAAGTTCTTCTTATTTTTTTTATTTTGCTACGTGGTTGCGTGATAATTGTAAATTTTGATCGAGAATAATTGAAATTTCAGAAAAGTCAATAAATACCACTTCCATAAATCAGTGTTCGCTTACGTCTACACAATTGACTATATATAACAATCAAATATACATAAAAAATCTCCACAAACCATAAAAGAAAACTATATAACCCATTCAAATCATAATCAATACATTGCACATTGAATTCAATCGTTCGATCGCGATCAATATCTCAGTAAACGATCGGCAATTAACGACGGATCTGCCTCTTTTATATCTCTGATCATTGAAGTGTTTTCAAGTGCAAACAGAATCGCAGTTCAAGTACGAAATCCGAAAATTATAGTTTGATTGAATTATTAAATTTTTTTAGATTTGTCAATTTGATGATCGACGATCGTGCCAAAATTATATACTGTTATTAATTACTATTTTTTTAAATTAGATTTTTAGACCGAAATACACAATTTGAATTATTTTTAATTTATAAATTTCAAATTGATGTATATCAATTGATAAGGATTAAATCTCATTTTAAGTGGTCAGAACGACATATTATCATCGATCGCGATCGTTCCATTGAGACATCGGATTATTTCACCATTTCATTTAAACATCTCGATCACAGTAAAAAAAAAAAAAAAATTGTATTGAGATCCTAATCAAATTAAAAGTGATGAGTTCTATTGCCAGTATCATTTTCAGTGCTGAGAACCATATATTGTATCATCGCTCGCGATCGTCATAGAGATCAATATGATTTTCAAGACATTATTTTGAATACATTTATTGTCTTCTTATTTTAAGAAAATCGCAATGGATGGCGATCGTGTTTTGATGATGAATTTTAGTGCTACTCTCAGTTATCATCGATCGCGATCTTTACAGGGATCGTTTTGATTTTATCGATATTTGAATAAACAAATTGTTCAATTAAAGAGCAATTACGATATCAATTTAGTTAGCTATAGACAAAAATCAGTGTGCGCAGAATTATCATCGATCGCGATCGTTTTTTTGGTATTTTATTTAAAAATCTCAATCAAAGTAAAAAACTTACTATTTCCACCACAGAAACGGATCGGATTTTTGGTCAATAAAAAAAGTATATACTAAAAGTGCAATATATATTTTTAAATTCAAGTCTCTACGAATTTAATAATAAATATTTAAAAAATCACTGCTTTGTGCATACTTATCGTTTGCGATCATGGTTTTTGAACTTTTATTTAAATATCTCAATCACAGCGAATAAAACAGGTGATTTTTTATATTGGGTAGTATTTTGAGAGTATATTTCTAGTTTCTATATACAATGTGACTATCGATCGCGATCGCGTCACAGCGATCCACACTATATTTTAGATATTTCATTTGAAAATCTCGATCACATTGATTTATATATATTTTTTGTATTTATAACATCAAGAACAGATAATGATAAAGCTTTGAGTGTACATTTAAAAAAATATGTTTATTGTGAACAAATATTATGTCTTATATCAAAATCCTTGATAGCGATCGTTTCTGCGATAGACTTGTTTTTAAATTATTTTTTTTACCTATCTTAAAAGCATTGACTAGAATTATACCAAAACAAAAATAGTTTTTCAGATTCTCACTGCGATCTTTGTAGTGATCACAAGCAAAGTATAGCACTTTAAGTGGTCTGTTATGTTATTGATCACGATCGTTATTGACAATAGGCAGGTTTTGTTGAATATTTATAGTCAAATCAATAACATTGCTCAGAATTGTACAAAACAACCAGTTTGCTGAATTTTAGTGCGATCTTTATAGCGATCTTAATAGCGATTACGATCAATCGATAAAATCAATCACAATCAATCGATAAAATCGATAACGATCAATCGATAAAATCAATTTATGCTCATAGCGATCTTGTCCAAAGTATATTGCTTAAAACTAACATACGCTCAATCACCATAAATAATAAACTATTTATAAAGCAAATAATCATGTTGATTTACACGCATTGAACTCTTTTAACGATAAAATCGCAGTTTAACCTGTACTATAACACTATTATTACTTACTAGAAACATAAACCGTGTGTATCTGTGCCTGTGCGTGACTGCGTGTGTATGTATTTACATAAATGTGTGTGTGTGTGTGTGTATGTTTTCCGTAAATATCGTGTTCTTTAAACGTAATTAACGTTTGCATTACACAAAACGTATAATTTCTTATATATGCAATTCCGTTAAAATTGTCCGCATGAGTTCGCGACCACATGTTGTTTATTATTATTATTATCGCAAGCGAGCGCGCGCCTGTTTTCGCGATTCAGCGCTGTGCAAGCGAGACAACGAGAACAACAAATTGCAATGGAGAAGAAGGTCGTTTCAATGTTGAGCGCTTTGGGCGCTCTTTGAATGTAAAATCATATTGGAACGCTCTCTTTCTCATTTTCTTTCTTTGGGATAGTGCTCACGATCCCCTCCCTTCGTCGTTCTCTGTATAACTCTCTGAAAACGCGCGCTCTCTCGCTCGCTCTTCCTATATCTCGCTCTCTGAGAGCAATGCACACTATGCGCACAGGCTCTCCGTGCGCGCACAACCAAACGCGGGCACAGTTGAGTTTAGCCCGTTGGAATAAGTGCCGCCGTTTCGCACAGAGAAAACTTGACTGCGCCTCCGATTTTCTCGATTCAACCAGATCTTCTTAAGTCAAGTGTACCGTTTGTGCGCAGAATCAAAGACGCGATCAGTATCTTCGGCAATCTTCAAGGTCACTCCGAAATTTAGCTTGAAATTCGTGTTTGTTGTGATCATATTAGGTCTACCCCGCGATTCGCTTCAAAATATCATCCCTTTTTATTAATCAGTGCATTGCATCTCCGTATTGTGTAAATATATACAGTGATTAGTGATATATTACGAGATACATATATACATTGTGTTATAGATACATATATCTAAATAAATTTATTGTGCGTGTACTACGAGTAACGAATAATCATCACAATGGCCGTAAATAGTTCTACATGGCAAACCGTTTTGCTGATACAGTTGCTAATTGGGATAACGCTGGCGCGCAGCACCAACCCGACAATGCAGAAGGGTAGCGGTGCTAGTCTCTCCCTTCGATTCCAGCAGTGCCGCGAAGGGTGTCTGAAAAAGGTAAACAAAGTGCTGATCACGATCGTGAACGATAAAAAATAATAATCATAAATAATAACACTGACACGAACAACCGAAAAGCATATCTCAATAAAATCACACAGTAATAGTAATCTAAAAAGGGAGCAAGGAGCACTGCGTGTTCCAAGAAAGGTGCGGTCCTTTACAGCAACGCTCGTCCTTTATTTAAGGATGCCGTTCGCTGACCTGGAAATAACGTGAACAACGACGAAATGAAAAAACCTATATTACACATTATTTGAAAAGAAACCGAAATCATCGTTTGAGGGCCACAGTTTTTTTTCGTTCTCTTGAGACTTAGACGCGTGAGCACAAACACATACACAAATTCTAAGACGTTCGCATGCTTATATGCATTATAAATTATGTATATGTGTGTGTGTGGTCGCCAAGGGCTTTTCGATTGGAAAAACATGTAAATACCGTTGGGAACCGTTTACGTTTGGATTTGGCCTGTTGAAAAGGTCTGATTTTTTGGCCAAGCACTCTCTGCGTATACGCAATATAAGGCTAACAATGCGAAAGGACAATAATTTCGGTGTGTTCGCCCGACTGAAGAAATTTCGGTTTACTTTTTATCGAGATTGCTGATTTAGGGAGTTTTTTTCCATTCTTTCTTTTGTATATGAGTTAAATCTCTCTGAGCGTTTGATGTTGTTGTCGTTTCGATGATTGTGGGATTGACGACGGAGATGGTGACATTATTGTTGCCTGCCCGACAATTTGGGGAAGGACTAAACTCTTAAACTTGTATATATAATGTTCAATTACCCAAATATACCACATCGCTCAAATGGCCTGGCCTCGATAACCCCCACAGCCAATAAATTCACAATGGTAGCAATTAATTAAGCGATACGAGATGTCGTCGGAAAAGCTATCAAATCACCCATTAATTCAGCTGCGACTTCGATGCCATATAGAGTTGCCCTCATTATATTATTTTAATGTCCACGCCACGAGAGCGATAGTTTCCCATAATTTAACTTCTTCATTCTTCTAAATACATACAATCTTTATGTTTGGACAGTTTTATATCTCTGATACGATATAATATACATAAAGATATATTTATATAAGAATGATTCGGAAATTTTGAAATGCAAACATACGGAAAAAACGCTATAGCATATAAATATCTAGCCCGCATCTATCGGCAGCGAATTATTTACGACCGCGAGTGTTTTATTTTATACACACACACATACAGACGCAGTCAAAGGCGTAGAGCATAAAAAACATAGACATATACATATATAGAGAATTTATACTGAGCCAAAAAAACGCTGATATCACGAATTCTCTATGCTGTAGTCGCGTCGTCGATTCAATCGAAATTGATTTATATAAATGTTATTTTATATACAAGTTCTGTATAAATATATATATTCCGGACGAAGCCGTTCGCTCCAGCCGCCAGATTATTATGTTCTCTCTAGCTTATATATATATTTTTATTTGATGGATTGTTTGAATCCGTCTTTTGGACGGGCGGCGGCTGCATATGCGCACATAACGTAAATATTTTGATTAGAAATGCATGCGAGACTACTTGTGGAGACAAAACATTCACGGGAGATCGCGCACGGTGCGATCGCGGTAAGATCTTTGTGTGTGTGGGGCACGGAAGCAGGTGCACGCATTCGGTGCATATGAATTTAGGCATGCGCGGTGTCTCTAGTCTCTGTCCATATGTCGAGCGATCGCAGATTACTTTTTTTGGTTAGATTTCATTGTTTGACGAATGTCTCATCAAGCGATCGCGATCAAAGTCGATTTTCGTTCCCTTGAATGTCTGATCGTTTTGATAATTCGGTTAAATATAAGAACTTCATCATTTAAAATGTTTCGTACGCGATCGATTGAGATTTTTGATGCAATTTGATCGGTATCGAAGGGATCTATAAGGAATATTTACTATTTTATATTTAGAATACATTTTTGTTGCTTGTTTTTTTGATTATTTTACTTAGCAATCCGTCTACAGATTGAGCAAGAGACAACACGAGCATCAGAAATAAAAATATAATATGATCGTGATTATTGATCATTTCAATTTTAATTTTGATAACGATGTAGACTTGATCTATTTAATTGTTATTAATTTAATTTAATTAATTTTAAGTCAAATTGGCACTCGTTTGCGATCAGGTCAATAGTTCATACATTATACATATGATATTATTAAAGAGAGGATCGATCGATAAAATAAGTTGATCGTATACGGAGGTATTTTGTGTGTGTACTCAAGATCACACGATAAAATGGAAATTCGTTTATATTATTAAACTAAAATAATAATCGAAGCGATCTCGTTTTGATATTGACGAGGAAGATCATTTATGATTTAAATCAAATGTATTAATGTACTTACAATCGCATGCTAAAATGGGCTCCCGAATTATAATTGAATTCCATAGAGGCGCTCAAATTGATAAATGCCTCGATCACTTTTAGTCATATTGTTTGCCAGACTTTTATTAACATTAAATCAGTTTTATATCAGCATTTTTCATTATTGATCTGATTTTCAAGAGCGATCGCGATCAAATGGCATTGATCTTGCTATATTGTAGATCGCAATCGGTATTAGCTTTCAAAAGTGTAATTACGATCACATTCTACAATGGTCTCACGTAAAATTGATTAAACTTGATTGAAATCACATTTCTAAATTCGTGCAGATCACCAATGATTACGATCACTTTAGACATATATTATTATATATTAAATCTGTTGTCTATCAGATTTTAATAAAGTGTTTGATTTGATTTTTGAGTGCAATCGCGAGGAAATTGCTTTTCTAGACTTTCTGGATCGGTATATTTTTTTGGGAGCGATTAAAATGACATAGTTTTTAAGTTTTATCACGATCGCACATTAAAAAAAAGTCGAAAGATAAAATAAAATAACTTGACTTAAATTCT
>JAAAKO020041529.1:0-12080 GCA_010015015.2 Bolitophila cinerea
AGATGGTATTAATTCTTAAATATTTGTTTTTTTTTTCATTGTGTAGCTTTATTGATAAAGAATTTAAATTTTTTCCCCTATAATTTCCCAAACCATAAGAAGAGTTTTTCTTTATAAATTAAAGAAAAAAGTTGATTAAAGGATGTATATAGGAAATTTAAAATTTAAATTATTGTAGTTGCTATAAAATACCTGTTAATTTAAAAGCTATGTAGAAACACTTAAAGTAACTTAAAAAAAATATTTACAGGAACCCTTTATATATGCTTCACAATTCTCATTCCCTTTGAATAGACTTTCTTTCTGCTATAAATGATGAAATCAATCCCATTCTCTATAAATGGCCTTTAATTCTGCTATTAATTATGAATGTAGAATGGCAGAATTCTAATTTCAAAATACTATATATTTGCAATGTACTCTTTGTTTCAATCTGCTTTAGGTTAAGAGCGATTTAGATTGGTTAGTATGTTTCATCCTCCCTTGGATTGAAATAGGGCTGCTCATAATTAAATTGGTTCTTCTCCTCGTCCAAATCCGAACTGAAGCGTTCATTTGATGATGCCGCAAAAAATAAGTCGGATGGATTATTATTATTAATGTTGACGGGAAAGTCCCATAAATGTCGATTAGGTGAAAACACTGCAGGACTAGTAGAAACATCACAATTTTCCGGGTTCTTTAATTTTGTGATCATCGGTTTTGGATTTTTTATTGATTTGAATACATGCCTATTTTTGCTATAAACGTCAAATGTTTCAAAATAAATATTAAGGTTTAATATAGGAAAGCTTTAAAAACTTTTAATAAAAGCAAATTTATAGTTATACTTTATTAAAAACAACATATAAGTTTAAATAAGGGTTCTCTTAATAAGCTTTTATATAAGCTAATATATAGTTGTGACTTTAATATTAGCAATATTAAAGTTGATTTACAGTACCCCAATAAATCCTCTTTCACAAAAGAAAATATACAGTTAAAGCTTTAAAACAAGCAATTTTATAGTTCTAATTAAGTATATCAATAAATCGACTAAAATTATAGTGGATATAAAGTTGCAACTTTAAAAATAGCTGATTTAAACCTGATATATAGGGCACCGTCAAGTTTTACAGGAATTGGTTACTTGGGGTATTTCAATAATATTATATTGAAATTTTTATGAAAAACCATATTTTTTAACCATTTTTTTAATCAATTCCTGTTTTTTTATCAATTTTTTTTTTTTAAAGTTCGCTGTTTCATATTTAAATATATAAAAAAATAAAATATATATAATTCTGAGTTTAAATAATTGAATTAATAGTTTTTTAAGGAATAAACACCACTGTGCGGCGTACGCAAAACGTGAAATATTTTTAATGACAATAAATTATAAAGCTGTCGCAGTTTGAGGAGAGTCTCGTTATGGTACATGTATATAATATATAATATAAATATATACGCTCGCAATGAATTTATGAATGCGACAAGAGTACAACTATGAGATGATGCTCGTGCGGCTGCCAACTTATCAAAGAAAAAGATGCTGCGCAGCGGCGGCGCGGCGGCGATCAGTCTAAAGACATATAGCAAAGCACACCCTATATTTCGTAGTTTTTGTTAAATATTTCATCTCTAAAACGTTGTTTGCACAATAAATTTTATATATTACATTTTGCACTTTATTCCGGCATAGTGTCCATATCGTATGGCAATATACATAATGAATTTAATATATACGTGAATTACGTGATTTGAAATTGATAGCATCTTATATACAAACGCGTGCGGTGATCGCAAAAACCGATGCGCGCGTACAAAATAATACGAGCGAGCGTGCGCGCACGCGTGCACAGCCACGTACGTACACCATATATATACATAAAGCTCACCTATACACAGAAAATATAATTTATATATAGAATATCAATATTATGTATATATACAAAAGTGTAGCAATTAAGATTCTGCTGTATAATTCCGTGTGCGCAATTAATTCGCACTGCGATTTGAAAAAATATGTTATTGTGCGCGCGCACAGATTAAGAGCAAAAAACCGCGGGAATTATAAATGCAAAACTCTTTTTGGATCTGTGCAAAAGCTATGTATAGCCAACGCGTGCGCTTGCTTGGTGTGCGTGTGTGTGTGTGCGTGTATACTTACGAACGACGATGACCACGACGACCGGCAAAGACAAAGATATGATATGAATAACATTTTGCGCGGCTTATATGTATATAGTATCTTATTAAAATTCCACGCGCACACATCGCTGCGCTGCATAATATATGCGTGCGCAGAATTGATTCAGTGTTGCGCACGTGCGAGAGCTTATACATATATATATATACATATAAATAAATGCCGGTGTGCTTAAGACACTCTTAAATGGATTATCTATTTGGTTTGCAAAAAGACGATAAAAATATATACGCGGGTTAGATTCAGAAGTGAAGGATGTTCGCTTTTTACAAGAACTGCCTAATTGAATTTCAGCTTATTCGATTATGTTTATATGTTTTTTTGAAAATGCCATAAATTTCTTAAATCTTTTACGAAATATGGTTGTGACTAATGAACAGAGATAAATAACAAACAAATATAGTAGAATATATAATCTGACCTATGTTTTTTTTTATTTTTCATAAAATCTCTCCAATGTATACAAATTTACATATTTGGTTTTAAAACATCATAGTAATAATTAATAGTCATCAATAGTATCCAATATCCAGCATCAAGCATCCAACATCCAGCGTCCAGAATTTAGCATTAATCATTCGGTATCCAGAATCCAATAGTCCGATATTCGGCATCCTGCATCTAAAATTCAGAATCCATCATTTAGCATACAATCCAATACAATCCAATCAGGTGGGCCAAAAGAAATCACCCTATTGGAAGATACTCTTATTTTTGCAAATGGCCGTCAATGTCATATCGGTTTTGACATTTGTGGACTAGACAGATGTAGAATACCAGTGAACAAGCTATGGAGCGATACACACCCCAAAAACGCGGAATAATCATGTCTATTTCTTGCGTAAGAATTCGTCTGTGGTGTTGGCGCAGCGCGAATTCCGTCGCCGATTCCCCGGTCGTCCGACATAGACTGCGAAAACACTGCGCCGTTTGGCCACCAAAATTGAAGAGTATCGGACCACACTAGACGTTGCCGGAGCGCCCGTTCTGCCGAGAATATCGCCGTTGTTGTCGACCGCCAAACGCGTGTAACCTACGCCCAAGCCATCCTCAATCTCGAGGACGAAGTGGACGATTTTTCGAACAAAATCATAATGAGCGATGTCTGGGGAACCGAAAATCCACGAGTGATGCACGAAGAGCCATTACACCCGCTTAAAGTGACTGCATGGTGCGCTGTTCGCGCTATAGGAGTCATTGGGCCATTCTTTTCGAGAACGCCAATGGTCAACAGTGGACGGTACGCGCTATAGTGCCATGTTAAAAAAAAATTCTGCCGCAATTGGACGAATTAGGACTGGAGGAAATGTGGTGCCAAAAAGACGGAGCAACGGCATACACTGCGCGAGCTAAAACAGATATTCTGAAGGCGACGGCGGCGTTCCCGGGTCGCTTCATCTCTCTTTATGGCGATTTGGACTGGCCCGCAAGATCTCCCGATTTAACCGTTCCAGACTTTTTTTTGTGGGGTTTTATGAAGTCCCGTGTTTACGTGAACAAGCCCTAGAAGCCCTCAAGGACAACATTCGACACGAGTGCGAGAAGCACATATGGAAATCAAGGAATTTAAATCCGCTAGAAAACCAATTAAAAAAAATATATATATATATTTTTTTCTAGATAGATACCAAGAAAAAAAATACATCTACAAACCCTCTCAAACACTAAATATTAAAAAAATATTTCAGGGAAATAACTCAAATATATATTTTTTTACTATTTTCGTATCAGATTAAAGGTATTTAAATATTTATGTTTTAATAGTAGGAATCTGTCTTTCCCTGTAGGAGATATGCGTAATAACGTCATATTTTATACCATTTAATATAGAGGGTGGGAGAGGGTTATTTTTAATACCAAATTTTTTGAAAAGAACAATTCCGCTGGTCCCTCTTTTTATGGCAGTGTCAGTTGACTGGTATATATTTTTTTTAATTCAAAAAAAAAAGTTCGTAGTCGGCTTACTTATATTAACTTACTTATAAAACTAACTTACTTATAAAACGAATTAATCCATTCCCCAGTTAAATAATATAATATATGACGTTTTTTTGCATACCCCCCTAAGAGGGTTATTTCCTAGACATTGTTTATATTTAGGCTATAGAAATCACCTTCTTCGACATTACAATCTGGAGTGATTTAATACTTACTTACAATTTTAGGCCGCAGGTGAAAAATGTTCAGCAACCGCTGTTATAGTCAACATTGAAGAAGCTGCTGGGAGAAACTTAGAAAGCTGAAAACATTTTTTTAATAGCCAATGCAACGCGTCTGGCAAAAACTAAGCCAAAAGAGGCGATTTAAAGCAAAGTGGTTATCAACCCTATGATTAATTCCCATTACTCATTCAATCGAAGCCTATTTGATTGCAAGATCTATTCGGGTATACATAAGATCGCACACCGATGTCTGGACTGAAAACAGTTCCAGACCATAAAAACGGTCTAAACTGAAACAGCGGTGTAGACCGTAATAACGAAACGGTCTGAAAAAAGGTGCGACCCGAAAAATGTAACTGATGTAATTGCTGCACGTAGAATTAAAACATAAATTGGACACTTCAACTAATGTAAGAAGGTCTTTTTCTCGGACCTTTTTTAAACCGGCTTGTATTATTTATTTTTTAATTTGCTTGTACTTTTCTATAATTCGGTCTTTTTCCAAAACAATATTTAAAAATAAAAAATTATAACTCATTTAAATCTTATTTCTTATGAAAAGTCGGTCTTTTCAACGGGCGGTTATAAAACCGGAAAGTTATTTTCCTATTCGACCGTTCTTTAAAACCAAACCGGTCATTCTAACAGGACTGGTCTTTTATCCGGAAATCAGTTAACCGGTTAACTATGACTATGATCCTAGACCATTGATAACTTAAAATCGTACAGTGACGAAGAGATATTTACTTGTAGATGAGTTAGGATGACATTCATATTTAACATTTCTGAAATATACAGGCTTTAAAAAACATAGTCCAATTCAATCAAGAAAGTATACATGTATTTTAGGTCTTTTAAAAACAAGAGCCACATTTTTTTATAAATTTCTTGATCCAGTACTTTATCAGACTTCTCTTAAAATTCATTAATTTTCGGGTTCCTTTACTTTCTTGGCCATAAAAATTTCGTAACTCTACCAAAAAGGAGAAGTCCACCATCCTAGAAAAAAAGATTATAAATACTTAGAAAAGATAAAACACTGAAATTTAGCGTTTTAAAATAAACATACATGTCACCAACATCAACTTTAATGAATGGCAGTTTGTTTAACATTTATAATCAAGTAAAAGTTCAAAACCTGCCACAAATTTAAACGGAATATGGTTCAGATTAATAAGATTAAATAAAAGCTCAATATTTCTATATGGTTTTTATTATTTGAGGTTTAAAGCAAAACATTATCAAACTTTGCACACATGTAAAATTACTTTTTTGACACCATTTCCACCCTCAGATTATAATATACTTTTTGTAAAAAAACAATTAAAAATATTTACAGTAAAGTAGCACATTTTTGTGTTTTTACGTGCACAATAATTCATTGAGGTTTACTTTTTTAATAATATTTTTTTAAGGTGCACACTTTTTTTAGTTGGACAATAATTTAGTGAGCTGTACACTTTTTTAAGGGAGTTTTTGTTTTTTTTTATTTTATTTTATTAATCATAGAGTCTCAACTACGAATCAAGCTAAGAATTCACGACGTGCTATTTCGACAGTATGTCTTAATTGACATCTGTCGCTGCTATCGAGAGTTGGTAACAGTTGACGACAGTTCATGTAATCACCCAAACAGTAAACTTTGCCTCTTTAACTTATACCCAACTTTCGAAGTTGCAGTTCGTGTAATCAAGGTTTCGGGTTGGGAACGATTCCCCGCTTCTCAATTCACCACTTTTTAATTCGCGTGGGACGGAGCAAACTTAATTTTAAGGTCTGAGGAAAGTATTTAGAATTGTAGTCCTATATTTTTAGGCTGGATTCATTTTCAAGACCATTAAAACGAAGTTTAATCCCAATTCCAAAAGCCATTTGCCTAAAAGCCTAATATGAATAGTTAGGGTGGAAGTTATATGTTTTAGGAAATCAGTTCAATCGGAATTCCTCCCAGCTAAAAACGAAAAACCGTACGGTTTTTTATGATATATAAATATGGCATTAACTTTGAGAAATCCTGCAAAAAATAACTTTCTGACCAAACAAAAAAGTTGCGATGGGCATTTCTCATAATTTATAAATAGCTTTAAAGTAAAAATAATTTAATAGTAATCAGGAGACATTTGGGGATATTTGTGGAGCATATGCCAAGAATCGAGCGCTGAACTGTGAACTTTGACTATGACAATAACATTTTCCGAAATCTTAGTTGACAACTGTAAAAATTCAACATAAAATTCAGTTGCCACTCCGCAATGGGATTACACGAACAGCTATTTTTTTGGAAGCGGTCATCAATTGTTGAGCTACTGTCGCCAACTTTTAACATTCCATGTAATCTAGCATTACAGTCTCTAAAATATCTAAAAATGAAGGAGGAGACAAAAATTATTTTCGGGTTTTTGTTTGCTGCTGCGGAATCTACTAATCTTATCGTGTACTAACAGGCGGCGCAAATGTCGGCCATTCCTACCAAGATTAAAGCCATACATATAACCTACGATAGGCCATCTCTCTACTGAATCCATGTTTTGTAGTGTGGTGTTGTTATTGTCATCATTGCAGAGCGGTTCCGAGAAATCTGAGCGAAAGCAACGCATGCAGCAGGCACTTCAGATACGATGATAATTCGCAGACCCTTCCATTTATAATGACATTAACCAGAGCTTTTAGAATAGCAAAAATATATTTTCAAATAATTCCTCAGTAAGTTAAAAAACAGTTCTTACTTTTTCGAGTCTATTAACGATGACCAAAAGCAACTAAATTAACAATAAATGTCTCTTAAATTTGTCGACTTAAAATAATGGACGATAAGTAGCAAAAGTCAAGTCAGATATGAAGTTTACCTTACAAATCCACTTTTCCACCATTAGTTAATCGATTTAAGGAAATGACCCTTTTTATACTAGAATACCAAAGTTAGAGTAAATGCCTAAATTAAAAACAGCGTAATTAAAAAAAAATAATGACATGTTAGCTGATTGTATTATAAATAAAGCATCAATCGAACATTCGCTATATAGAGTCTATATTATACAAAAAATCTATATTATACAAAAAATCAAATAATAAAATTATCTTGATTACACATTAAGGCAAAACCATTTAAATGACGAACACACATTTCGATACACAAAAGTCCGCAAGTAACCAACAAAAAGTACCTAGGTAATTGCGAAAATGAACTAGTTCCAGTCAACATAATTACAACCGTAACGTAAATCACATTATTCATCATCATGAACCTGTTTGCCGTTTAAATTGGTTCATTAAACGTGCGCACAAAAAAGAGGCATTGTAAAACATTTAACGCCTGCCATCACAAGAAACTCAACAACAAAAACAAACACAAAAAATAGAGCAAGTCTATATACATTACGTATATATGTATTAAATACGTTACACACAAAAAACAGAAGATATAAATTTGGGATAACATAATCTTTCACAAATTAGACCGTTTAACCATTTGTCTATTTAGTATTTAAAAACCGCTGGCACTCAATTCCACAATAGTTTATAGTATATATATATATCAAGATTGTGCTCTAAGAAATTTAGATTATTGTAACACAGTTTATGTTTGTATTTGTGTATTTATATAGTACATACGCAGAGCACATAATATATCATTGTATATTATGCTGTGATGTAAACACGAACATATGCATATAATTTTATTATTATAAATTAACATACCAAATTTAATAGATCATTAATCATTTGCCAATCAAAGAAAAAAACAGGCAATGTCTATACTTGTGTATTATATATGTTCTAAACGTCTACTAAACGATCTGCGATTTTTTCTGCTCCTCCCAAGCCTCTGTTTTGGCGTGGTCTGTGTGTGTGTGTGTTTGTCTCTCAAAATATATAGATCGTGATGTTGTAATAATATACAAAGTTACACGCAGCTTAGTTAGGCATTAGCATAACACCATGCATATATATATATAGATAGTTGATAGATACAAACGTGTTGCGTGGGAATTCGATGTGGCACCCTGTTGTGAGTACTCTCATAATTACTATCGATCAATTGTTCGCTGTTTTTGTTAATATTTAGTATTGTAAGTGTGTGTGTTTGTATTTGTGTGTGTGTGTGTTTCACCAATGAAAGCGCAATTATGATTTTTGGCTGCGATAACTCGAGTAACGCACTTGTGTGTGTGTCTGCGTTGTTTATTTAAGACTAATTGTGGTGGGTACACTTGGGGGTCGATCTCGAGCAATTAACGCAATCGTCCCTCGCAAGTACCAACAAAAACATCGGGCTCACACACATACATATGCAGATACATTTACACGATCATATATTCGCAAGAACGCGATCGCCGCACAAACCATCAAATAAATCAAAAAATCGATTAGAACGTATAGAGTTGTACATAGTGAAATTTATTATCAGTCATAATCGTTTATCTTATTCGCACGGAGCAATGCGAACCGAGAACAATATGAGGCCACATTATTTTATCATTACAAAGTACAAGCCGATAAACATGCAATTCGCTGCAGCCATTAGACCGTGGCTAATTGTAACAGGTCCAGCTAGGTTAGCGACCGATGTGTACTTCACCAGACAATGTATATTAGGGTGGCCGTTATATTGGAAATTATAGTGCCGTTTCCGTAGTTTATACTAGAAACACAAAATACCGTCTAGAGACCGTGATTATCGGTTACAGTAAAAGAAATCGGTGTCTCTCGATTGGCCGAATCTCGATTGGCCGAATAATACGATTGGCCGAATAATACGATTGGCCGAATCTCGATTGGCCAAATGATACGATTGGCCGAATCACGATTGGCCGAATGATACAATTGGCCGAACCTAAATTGGCCGAACCTAAATTGGACGAATATAAAGGAAAAACCATCAAAACCCAATTCGGCCTATCGAAATTCAACCAATCGTATTATTCGGCCAATAGTGATTCGGCCAAGCGTATCATTCGGCCAATCGAGATTCGGCCAATCGTATTATTCGGCCAATCGTAGAATGTTCACTTTCACCATACAAATTTCGTAGATTAGCTGTTGCTGATATTAATTGTAGTTGGAGGATTCGAGATTCGGCCAATCGTGATTCGGCCAATCGGATTTCGGCCAATCGAGAGACACATGTTTTAATTATTTAAATAAAAGTTTGTTTTAATTTTGCCAATCTCACGAGAAGGATTTTGGCAAATCATTTGATTCAATCTAATAAGGAGAAAATTAGAAATCATTAAAGTTATGGTCGGATAATCCGTAACTGACCTCATTTCATCTATTTTGGTCTTGTGCTAATGCAGAATACAGATCAATAATTTTGTACATATATTTTTGAATATTTTAAATTATATTTTTCATTTTAAATTTTAAAGTAATGCTTACCAATAATTACAGGTTTCTCATCGATGCTTGCGTTGGTTGGAGAAGATGAAGACGAGTCCATTGTGTAGATGTGGCCCAATTATTTCCTAGCGATTGGCCATTTTATTTGATACTGTAAACAAAATACACATACATAGTTGTTATACAGTTCAGACCGGATTTTTTAAATAATTGCAAATAATTTTGATTAGGCACATCATCTAAAGATAATTTTCATGGTATCTATATTAAGTCTGTTTTATTTACACAATATTAATTGATAAACCTTCGAAAAGTAATCGATCATAAAATATCAAACTGTTTCCGAATAACTCGAATTCAATGTTGAATATATATATATATATATATATCTATAATCTTTTTACTAAAATATCATATGTCAGTTGTTTAAAAATGATAGTGATATATATTAGACGTTTTTTTCTTGTTTCGGAGTGAATTTTACTCAATATAAAAATAATGATTCTTATAAAGGCATTTGTCTATAAATACGTACCCATTTTTCAATGAGAGTATTTCAGACAATGTTTCTCAGTTTTAATTGTAACAAATATTTGAATTGAATTTTATTTAACGTACACTTTCATTAAATTAAAACCACTTTTGTTAACTTTTAAACTCCTTTATTACTTCACCGGAAATAAAGACCTTAAAAATATTTATATAGCGCAAAAGATCAAACCAATGGTGTAGAGCGCTATTTAATTTTTTTTTGTTTTTTGGGAGAATTGTTTTTTTGAGTGAATTGTTTTTTAGGAGAATTGTTCTTTTTTGGTTTAGTATCTTTGAACGAACCAAGTGGAGTAAATACTTTTAAAATATTGTTAACAGGAAGTCAGAAAGTTATAAAATCTCTGTATAACTGCAGACCTTTAAAACCGAACCAGTACCCATAGAACTGCAACATAATATGTTATACATAACATTTACTGTCAATAAAATGTTACTGAACATGCTGAAGAAGATTAGATGTCCAACAAATCGTAAGCAATCAACTTTTGTCCCAAAAAAATGATGGCAAACTTGATTTCAATCTGTATTTCGAATTTGTTTCCACTATACTATCAGCCATAGTATTTTACTATTAAAACTTATGCTAATTCGGTAAGCAGAACCTCAAGATCATTCTTTAGGAATCGTCAGAACCTAAAAAATGATCGTAAATATGAGGTTCCAATATTTGGGATGAAATAATCTAATATTTGTTTAATAAAAAAAATGGCGCAGGAATTGTAAACATTATTGCATTTAAGGAACACAATTATTTCCAAAAGAATTTTGAGGATGCTAAAAAAGTGTAAGGAAATCACATATTTGGCAAAAAGGGGTTATTTTTGAATGGCAATACTGACTCTTGATTAAAAATGACTATTTTAATTTAATTTTTGGGCTGGACAAGAGTTCTTTTCATTATTAGACAAGATATGGTTGTCTTAAAAGATCTCAAATTTATTCCATTAAAAAAAAAATTAAAACCAATAGAAATAAAATAGTTTTACCTTAAAAAATCAATGAATTTGTACTAAGAATTTTTTTTTATAAAACAATCACTGATTTTGTATTAAAAAGTCACTGATATTGAATAAAAAATTTACTGATTTTGTATTAATTTTTTTTTATTTTTTTACTAAGAATCTAACTGATTTTATTCTGTAAAAATATCAGATTTTGTACTAATCAGTAATCAGTAATCAGTTAGTATTAAAAAACACTGATTTTTTTAATAAAAAAGTCATTGATTTAGTATTAAAGAAATCACTGTTTTAGTATTAAAAATATCACTGATTTAGTATTAAAAGGAAATCGTTGATTTTGTATTAAAAATTCAATGGTTTTGTTTTAAAGAATCACTGATTTTGAATAATAAATACTGATTTTGTATTAAAAAAAAACTATTTTTTACTAAGAATCTAACTGATTTTGATCTTTAAAATTAAAGATTTTGTACTAAAAAAATCAGTAGTAATCAGTTAGTATTAAAAAACAATAATTTTTTATTAAAATAGTCATTGCTTTGTACTAAAAAAATTTAACTGATTTTGTATTTAGATAATGACTGATATAGTATAAAAAACACGTATCTAGTATTTAAAAAATCATAGATTTATTATTAAAAAATCACTAATTTAGTATTAAAATGATAAAACTAAATGATTTTGTTCTATAAAAATAACATATTATGTACTAAGCAAATCAAAAGTAATCAGTTAGTATTAAAAAAACACTGATTTTTTATTTAAAAACTTTCTGTTTTAGTATTAAAAAATCACTGATTTTTTTTAAAAAATAACTTTTTTTTTAATAAGAATCTAACTAGTTTTGTTCTATAAAAATAACTGATTTTGTACTAA